>JABSTN010000176.1:0-92024 GCA_013759125.1 Fusarium sp. NRRL 53293 | reverse complement strand
ATTCCGTCTCTGCCCGCCCTTACTCCCCCTCCCCTCCAGCTCCATCACTCCACACGACAGGCCTTGTATTCATCAGGAAGTCTAAGTCGTAGTGTGGTGAGGTCTTTCCTCACTCCCTTCAGTAGTTCATCTCTGTCACCCCTTTAGCTCACGTTAAATGTATTAACCAGACCAACTTGGGCCATGATCCGAACAACTAAGCCATGGTACATCACTGGAGTAGCAACACCATCCCGACTATCACAACAACCATACCGCAGGAAATGATCTGATGTCTGTGTGCTTCTGATGAAGACACTATCGATGGAATAGATGAAGCCTCCCCAGATTCCAAAGGACTGAGGCTATGTGTTGCCCCGGATGCCTGAGTGTCTTTAGTGGCTTCTACCTCGGTGGCGAACGTCGTTGAGATAGCTGGGCTATGCCCATGGCCAGATACTGTATCAGAAGGACCAATATGAGTGCCGGGATGGGGCGCTGGTACACCGCTTGCTTCTATTGTTAGGCCGCCTGAGGAAGGTTGCTGATCCTGGGGACCGGACGAGGGCTTGGAAGGATTCAGCGCGTTAATAGACTGAGATGCTGAGGCAACCGGTCCGGTCTTAATATTGTGCTCTGGCGAAGGCTGTGTTGTAACATATGACTGATGGTTCTCGTCACCTGGTCGATCGGTGTTGTGCTGACCTTGTGCGGGCAAAGGGCCGGGTGACTCTGTGTTCTGTGCTTCATTTCCTGATCCATGGGCTCCGGCCTCATTATCCAAGGGCCCATTCTTGGAATTCGGTCCGCCGCTGTGTTGCTGGTTTTGTGTTGGCAAAGGATTAGCTGTGTCTTTGTCTTGTGCTTTGCCTTCCGATTCTTGAGTTGCGGCCCCAGTATTCAAGGGTCCATGAGCATACTCCGGTTCGTCACCTTTCTGTTGTCCTTGCGTAGGTAGGGAGTTGACAGGCTGATTGCCCTGTGCTTTGTCGGCTGATCCCTGGGTAGCGGCTACGATATTTGATGGTCCATTCTCGTAATCAGGTCCGTTACCGTTCTGTTGTCCTTGTGTTGGGTGAGGTTGGGATCCGACATCTACTCCATGGCCAGGTTGAATGCGATGACCGTCATACCAGCCAGAAGTTCCATAGCTCACACTACCAGTTTCACAAGCGGCAACTGGAACCACCATCGTGACAATTATTTGCCCTTGATAGCCACAGGCTTGGCAGGGCGAGATGATTGTAGTCATATCTACCGGTGGATACTGTTGGTGATCACAATTGCATGCAGTATATTGCAGGGTCAATGTTATGCAAGCGGTCGTAAGAGCTCCTGGCCGACTTGGGTTGATAGTGACATACGTGACAGTGGTTACTGTCTCTGCAATGACAACCTCCGTCACAGTGACACCCTTGGTGATATGGATGGTTCGGATAGGGCCGGGAGTCACTAGAGATGGAGTGCCAGAGATTGAGCTCAACTTGGATATAGTCGGGGATACTGTAGTGACTCGAGAAGAGATAGAAGAGGGGGAGACTGATTGACTGGAGATTGTCGTAGCAATCGACTTGGATGTCGACACGAAAGTCCGTGTTCCTGAAGCCTGTGAAGCTTGTGAGACCTGTGAAGCCTCTGAAGAGGAGGAAGAAGAAGAGGATGAGGATGAGGATGAGGATGAGGATGAGACTGCCTGACGATAGATTGTCAATAGACGATTGGACGGAATGGCACGGCGTCTGCCTGAACCACCAGTCGTGCCTCCACAAAATAGAGTGGGATCACCAGGACACGGGATGCTGCAGCGCTCATCTTGTACAATTTCCGATCCAGCGAGGGAATCAGCCTTGTAACACGTCCTGAAGGGTGTTAGATTGGACACTGTTGATCGTTGAAACACTTACTCTTCATAGACACCGACATAAATGCTCCCAGCAGCCAACGTGACACAGATTTCTGTGGTCATGTTGGCCTGTGTTGCTACCTCTGTAAAGGTTGGAAATCCCTCGTCGGATCGCAGACAGGCGATAAAGTCATAACCATTAAGAACTTGAATATTTCTTGGGCTTGTAGAAGGAGTTGATGAAGTCGTCGAGGAAGTCAAGGAAGGTGAAGTTGGAGTTTCCGACGGTGAAACGCTTGTGACCGACAAGGACTGTTGTTGGGTGGATAGTACTGTGGACGCCGCGCCGGTCGTACTCTGACCGGCGCTGGTGAAGCTTGCTTCCTGTGTTGTAGAACCAAAAGAGATAGTCGTTGTCTCACTGGTTGACGTCTCTGGGCTTGGGGTCTCCGTACTGGCAGAGCTTGTGATGGTGGAGGTGGGGGTAGTTGATGTTGAAGTTGAAGTTGTCGTGCTGCTGGGTATAGAAGAATGAAGAGAAGATCCTTCCGAGGTTGATGTTCCAGGCTCTATAGTAGACTCTGATGTAGAAAAGTCTGTGGACAAAGACGTAGACTGGGGTTCAGACTGTGATAGTTGTGACGTGGATCCTGACGAGATGGGCTCTGAGGATGTCGATAAAACAGTAGAGCTTGATGAGGTCAATGATTGTGCGGATGATGTAGATGTTGGTGACGTAGTTGTTGACAATGTCACTGATGAAGACGATGTAGCTGACGAAGATGAAGATGAAGACGTAGACGACGAGGCTGCAGATGATGTACCTGACGAAGTTGAAGATGCAGACGATGTAGACGATGTAGCTGTAGACGACGCAAGTGTAGAAGTCGTAAATGTAGATGAGGCTGCCGTATAAGACGTATATGTAGATGATGTAACTGAAGAAGACGTAACAGCAGACGACGTGGACGTCAATGATTCAGTTGTAGACCCTAGAGATGTCGATGACACAGATGTTGATGATGCTGCCGAGGTAGTTAAATCGGCTGAAGATGAAGATGTTGAAGGTAATCGGGCTGGGATGACAGCCATGTCATAGGGAGGAGCAAAGGTGTAACCAACATACTCAGTAGCCAAGGAGCAGCGATTCATAGAGACAAAGAATGATACGCCAATGCAAGTCTGATCAGTTTGGCATAGATCCATACATTGCTCAAAGCTGCCAACTTGAGTCGTTGACGAGGGAGAGCCCAACAGTATTCCTGCACACGTAACTTCGAATATTGTATTAGAAGCACCGGTATATGTAGCGCCTAGTTGAGCGCAGGTCAGTGGTGCTGCTGATGAAGTTGTAGTAGAAGACGTCAAGGATACTGAGGAGGTTATATCAGATGCGGACGTTGAAGATGCTGATGAAGTTGAATCAGCTGAAGATGTTGAGGTTGATGGAGCTGATGAAGATGATGAAGGTATTGGGCCTATCTTCAAAATGAAATCTGTGCCCGTGCTTGAGTATGTGGTTGAGACACCCGTATATATAGTGCAGTACGTAAATTGCTCGTTGTAAGTTGCACCATCACATTGACTATCAGTATCGCAAGCCTGCAAACATGTCTGCAAGGTATATCCGCTTCCAAGTCCAGACATCGTATTGTATGTATTTGGAGAGGCATCACATGTGACTGTAAACTGGTTGGTCGTACCATCATAGGTACCACTCTGGCATGTTGGAGCTGTTGATGTTGAGGATGTTGGGGGCGCCGACGAGGTTGAGTCGGCTGAGGATGCTGGGGGTGCCGAGGAGGTTGAATCAGCTGAAGATATTGAAGATGGCCGCGATGACACAACAGCCAGATCCCAGTTGACATCGGGCGTTGAATAACTAGTATGGCTGAAGAGATGGCAGGTATTGCCATTGCCGCTGTATGACAAGGATACTGCAACGCAGTTTGAATCGCTTGCGCACATATCCATGCAACTTTGCAAGTCAAGAGCGGCGGCAGAGGTGAGTTCAGTGCCTACATAATATCTTCCACATGCAGTATTGAACTGCACATTGTCGGTCGAGCTAGTATAGGTGCCCGCTTGGCATGCTGGTGCTGCTGATGTTGTAGCCGACGCGGAAGAGGTTGTTGATGACAAAGAGGAAGACGAAGACGAAGACGGGCGCGATATAACGGTAGCTGCAGTATATGCGGCTGAAGATCCAAAACCGGTTATGCCACTCTGGGTGTATAGATAACAAACGGAGCTGACCCAATTTACGCCACCACATTGTATATCATTTGCGCAAAGATCCAGGCATTGCTGTAGATTCTTGGGAGCACCTGAAATTGTATAGTAGTTGCCCTGCAGGTCCGTTCCGCATGAAACCGAAAGCTGCACGCTGTTGGCACTTGTATAAGTACCATCTTGGCAGGCCCCTGATGTTGTTGTAGCTGACGCATCAGACGTTGTTGAAGACGGAGACGAAGATGAAGACGAAGACGAAGAAGGACGTGATTGAACAATAGCGGAGGCATATCCAGTTTGGGTGCTTGTACCGGATATGCTATTTTGGGAGAATGTATAACAGGTTGACCCAGTCCAGGTTACTCCACCGCATGCTGCATTATTTGCGCAAAGGTCCATACACTGCTGGAGGTCTGTTGGGGATTTTGAACGTCCTAAGGGCATGCTGCTGATGGCCGCGTCGCATGAAATTGAGAATTGTACACTGCTCGCACTTGTATAGGTGCCTGCTTGGCAACTTGCTGATGTTGATGTTGCAGTCGATGCAGAAGAAGTTGTTGATGATTCCAAGGATGTCGAGGTAGTTGATTGGGATTGCTGCTGGACGACAGCTATATCGGTATAGTCGTCGGCCATAGCAGAAATTGAGCTGTATAAAGTGCACATGCCTATATTGTCCCACACTATTGCAATGCATGACGGATCATTTGAGCATGCCCCCAGGCACTGTGAAAAAGTGCCAGCACTGTTAGAAGCTTGAGTGCTGTAAGAGGTACCCGTCAACCCCTTACCGCAGGTAACTTCAAAATCCACATTATTGACGGTAACAGGGCCTGCAGCGACGCCCTGCTGGCAGGCTGCCATTGCAGTACTGGCCCAGAGGGCCAAAAATCCGAGTTGCAGCCTCATGGTGTGTAAGCCGGAATTCAACGAGGAAAGGATATAGCTAATAGACAACTGAGAAAATTTTAATTAATTAACACTTCTGACTCTATTCCTTTATCTCTCTTTTTCTTATTCTTCCTTTATGAGAAATTTATTATTCGCTAAGCTTTACCTAAATTAGACCTTAAGGTTTATGTTACATTCCTTCGATATCGTATTTAGAAATTAGGCTAATATTATACAGTAGAAGTCATCCAGTACAGCTCAATGCAAGCAGTAGCAATATTGCCATAACTTTACTTTATCATTATCGTAATGACTTAATACTCAGCGATAAGCTGAAGGTTAACCTCACAGTAAAGACAGGACAAAGTATGGCATTTTAATAACAAATATTCACTACGCTCATGGTCTTCGGTATTGGCGTCTTTTTACACAAGGTGGGGCTCATAATTCGAGACCTTGTTTATCAGCTTATGTGGATATCCTTGACTACGGGTCTCTTTATGCGTTATCTCCAACTGTCAACATATCACGCCTGATTTAAACGGCGTGGCTTGCGCGAACACAGATATCTATTGGCCGCCACAGCTGCACAAGGGCCGTCTTCTCGTGTGCCGAAAGTCCGTCACAACGACTCATGTTTTGGGGTCCCGAACAGGCTTTTCACTACCTACGGCAACCCCAAAATTGCATAGCGTGTAAGTGGTGGCTTGCACTCCATTCACCAGAATGACAAACATGTACAGTTTTTAATATAGAAAAAAACCCCAATATGCCAACAATAGCAACAGTCGGATATACGTAGTTGAACCTGCGAATAATGCAAGTTTAGAGTCATATCAGGGTGCTGACAGCTGATGGTCAAGCTTTAGAGTTATATCAGCTATGGGGCGGGTCACGCGAAAATACAAGGATCTCTGAGGGTCCAAGCAACGAGAACACGCACTATCTCATCTGGACCCCATAGAATGCCATTAGTCTTAAACTCAATGCTTTGCTATATGTCAGCCTATTGCGTATGTCTCGCTTGAGTATAGAGGAAAGCGGGAGGAGTTGTTGGTTAGAAGTGTCTAGCCGTTTAGAATTTGCACACGTATATCCCTCGAAAAGATTAGCTGTAAAGTCTGTCCCGAGTGCCTTTCTCGGCAACATATTGCCGGACTCCATTTGAGAGATTATTTTTAGAACCTTGACAACCTTCAGGCCTGATGCAAGCTTTCTTGTTTCTGTTTTATTTCAGGCTATTGTGCCGCCGTTCCGTCGAGGGTTTGAGCATTTCTAGCTTAGCCAGTGATTGATTGATCCTAAAATCTTTTGAGATCTCAACGAGACACATCGAGCCAAAATCCTGTAACGTCCCCCTATACTGTAACAACTCTGAGGCTGTAAAATTCAAATGAAAAATCCCAAGCATTATAGCTCTATACCTGGCTTCTATATTCTCTTCTACAGATTAACCTTGACCGCACGCTTCCGCGGCAACCCTGCCTGAAAGGGAAATAAGTGCCTTACCACGACTGGTATTAATACAGAGACTGTTAACAGTATTCTAGAGGTATTCAAAAGAGAATATCTAGGAAATCTAGTACTAAAAGGAGTGTTTCTAAGAGTTATAGCCAGAATAGTAACGGGTTTTATATTCACCTTATTATCTGCTTTATGTGCCATATATTTTTCTAGTATTACTACTATACATAGAGCGTTTAGTATAGATATCTATAATCTTTTAATTAAGAAAGTTACTTTTAAATTAACTGCAGACTGTAGTTAAATACCCAGGCAAGAAATCGGACAAGGGCGAACCTCTGCCTGGTCCTCGTGTGATCTAAGCCTAGTAAACTGCACTATAGGGACATAGCTATATTACTCATTATAAGGCATGTCCAGAGCCTTACAGTATTAAAGCTAACCATTATTGCAATAACATTACTAGCTGATCTAACTCTTTTGTCTACCTAATCATGCATTTCAACTTCATTTCCGGGTGATTTATCCAAGTGTCAGGATCCCTCTTCCACTCTTCGGCTTGATCACCGGTAAGTTTCAATTCATAACCCTCAACCAAATGGACCAGAATTACTCTCAACATCATATCCGCCACGTACTTTCCCAGGCACTGTCGCGGCCCAAAGCCAAACCTCCAAAAGTTATACCTGAGTTTGACTGGACTGAGAGATAGAAAACGCTCTGGGTGATATTTAAGACCGTCTTTTCCCCAGAACTGGTTCCGCTGATTCAAAGCGTATGCGTCGACGATGAAGTTGGTGCCAGCGGGAAAAAGATAACCATTGATGACACGGTCTGTTGGAATTGCCTGTGGAACAGAAAAGGCAGCGAGGGGCCGGAGCCGGGATGATTCCGATATGCATGCCGATAGGTAGGTGGTTGAATCAGTGAAGTAGTTGTTGAAATCCCCTCCCTTTGGGCGTTGTTTCCATTCTCGTACTTCGTCAAGGATACGCCGTTGGTTGTCAGGGTAAGCGGCTAAGAACACGAGGTTCCAAGAGATAGCCCCCAATGTAACATCCAGATTGGCAAAGAGAGTCTCATCGAGGGTGTGCAAGAGATGCTCTTGGGTCATCATGGCAGAAGTTACAGCATTATAGAGGTCCACGATTGGGGGTCGAGATCCAGCGTGGACAGCTCGATCAAGGGCATCCTGATTAAACTTAATCCACTGGTCTTTGAATGATTTAAGAGATTTGTTGGTTTGGGTAGGGAAGAATCGTGACCAATTGAATCTCGACAGACCGCCTTCCATAACCTTGCGAAATATGTCTTCGCGAAGAGGTGCAAGTTCAGCAAGAGTCTTTTCCATTTCCCCTGACAAACTTCCATAGAGCACATCAGCAATGATCCAAAAAGGGAGCATCTTGAAGTCTGCTGCTGGATCGATGACTCCATTGGGCAAGTTGTCTCCGGCTTCAAGAGTCTTGAAGTGACGTATGGTTCGCTTCTGTATGGTTTCCAAGTATTTTGGTACCGTGCTTGGTATGAATGCAACTTCTGAGACCTCTCTGACCCGTTTCCATTCATTCCGGCTCACGAGGCCAACACATTTTCCAAGTAATTGCCCCAGCAAGTACCCAGAGTTATTATTAACGGCTTTTATGTGTTTGTCTGAATCCTTGAAAACCTGCTGGACGTCTTCAGGCCTTGTGACAACCCTATGATAGATTAGGCGAGAATTGTCTGATATTGCTGGGCGTACGTACACTTCAGGGTTTGAGCCTGACCATATACGGTAGATGGGTCCATACTCTGACTCCCATTTGATACTGTTCTCTTTGCCGTGGAGGAACTTGGCTGCGTCTCCTTGGCCACTGGGGAACCAGTATCTGTTTGAGGGAAAGGGTTTTCCGGCCCCAACGTCCCGGACTTGATGACGCCTGGATAAGAACGCCTGTATAATGTAAGCAATTGGTGTAGAGAATGATTTGATTGGCACACATCAATAATAGTTGACAGCAACCAGTTCACTGGTCGGTTAAGTACCCTCAAACCAAGGAAAAACAAAACCAGAAACGGCCCTATGAAAGGACTCCAAGTTACAATCGCCAAGTCATGAAGTGCGTGGGTTTTGGGAAGTTCAATCATTTTGATAGATGGGTTCGGATTGAGTGTGATTCATCAGTGGTCTGGTAATACAGGCGGCAGTGAATGGATATCTAAACTTTGGCTCTGCCCTATAGTAGAAAGCTGAATACATTTGGCCGACTTATGGCTCGAGCCCCACCTTAAAGTCCGGAGTCCCTTGCTAAATGAGGCTGGCCCGGTAGTGGCAGGCCTATTTCGGTGTCCGTTGCCACCCTTTCGGCCCATACCGTCGGCTACCAAGGTTCAATTAATACATCTACTACCACCGACACAAGCTTTCAACCAGATGAGACGTCGGTATTGGTTAATCATGACCGAATCGTGGCGCTCTCTCCAGAACGTCCTTTACAGCGGGCCGGTCCAGCATCCTTTGGGCCCACTCATCAACAGCCGGCCAATCCTTTATATCTACACCAAACAGATTAAACATCCAAGGCATGGAGAATGGAAGATAAGACAAGTCCGCCAATGTGGGGCGGTCCTTTAAAGCGATATATCTCTGCCCGGGTTCCGAAAGGCGTTTGTTAAGAATATCCCATTGCTTAGTTGTGTTCTGGTGCAGTCTAAAGTACCCAGTTAGTAATTCATACACGATTGAGTACTACGGTCCAGCAACTTACTTCTCGATTGTCCTTGGGAGTTGAACTGGCTCTTTTCTATTCGGGTACCCTTTCAAAAAGTAGAGCCAATACTTTGCCGTAGCCCTAGACCCTTTATTAGCAAGCATCTTCACGTGTCTGGCATCTTTAGTCGACTTACCCCAGCCCGGCGGTCTGATAGGCCGTCCAAGAAAGCACAGCTCCCTTCTCGGCCGCTGTTCTTCCTGTCCATTCTCCATTATTATCCGATCGGTCCGCAAGATACTGGAGACAGGCAGTGCCTTCAAAAACAATAACATCTTGTCCAGTTTCCGGATCGCGGTCCTTAAGAGATGGGACGTAGCGCTCCGGATGGATTTTGTAGAACCATTCGTCCTTGGTATCGATGATGGAAAGGACATAGGGAGTTTTTAGTTCTTCGGCTAGAATAATCGGTTTGATGTAGTTGATATACGATGTGGCATCAGCTACTCGATCAGCTTCAAGGTCTAGAGTGCCTGCATTTCGAGCTATACCTTTGATTATGTAGAGGACCACCCTGCCATCGGCATCAAGGTCCCCTTTAACTATTTCACCACTCGACATGATGACTCTTGAGACGTGATAGTATTTCCGAATCAGTGCTGTTTGAAGTCTATGCCTGTATCTAAATGAAATAAATACTAGTTATCAAGAACAGCGGACCGAACACCGTATCGGCATTTCATCTCTGCAGATACCTTTATGGCCTCAAGTCAATAGCCTGTACCCAAGCATTCCTCAACGGCCAGATCCTCTCGGTCCGCCATCCAGCCCTCTCAGCCAGTTCGTTCCATTTAGCTTCGGTCCTTTCTTGGCCATTGACAGTCATCATCATGTTGATGTCTCCGTACACCGAAAGCCTACCACTTTTAGTATCGGACAAGACGGACTCCAACACCACCAAGCGGCTTGATTCGGTGACAATGATAGCCTGCCGAATGTTCTTGAGAATCTTGACAACAGTATCATCATCCCAGTCATGAAGGCACCACTTCATTGTGTAAACCTCGTACTGGGGCAATTTCTCGAGAAAGTTTCCAGATATGAGATTTCCACGTGGTACGCGGTTCTCCAGGTCTTCAAAATGACCACCTTTAGTGAAGAATGGACTGATGTGATCTATCACAGCCGGTCGGTCAAAGAGAGCCCCCGACATCCCGGGATTAGCTCGTAGGAGCGAAGCTAGTAGAGCCCCACTACCTCCTCCGATATCCATCACAGTTTTATCTCCAATTTCATGCCAAGGATAATCTGCCAGAATTCCAGAGGCCATCGCTTTAGCACCTCCTCCAAGGGTCTTGTGTAGTTGCGGAACCCAGCCTTGGCTTTCAAAATAAGCAAACATATCCAAGTCAGTGTCGAAGTTGACCTGTGCGGCACATCGTGTAGAGCCTGCACGAACAGTTTCTGGGATGCCTCTTGCGATATCGAAAAATTGATTGCCGTATAGGGTCACCCAATTATGCCACTGAGTTGCGTGATCCTTGAGTAGTAATCTGGATACATGATTCAAAGCATACTTCCCTGTAGCAGGTTCATAGGAGAAGACCCCCTTGGTGTAGAGAGGACGAAGGATTTGGCTGAGCCTAAGTGGCGTTGCATTAGTCGCGGTAGCCAGCTCCTCTAATGTCCTAGAACCGTTGGTCAGATGACCAGGAACATCCAGGTCTACCGCTGCAACGAGACATTTGGTATCAGTGTATCCTAAGTGCCTGGTTAGTCCATAAATAACTGAACAAGGAATAGGTTTGGGAGTAAATTACCGAAAAAGTGATCGGCGAGGATAAGATGGGCTGGTTCCAATATCAACTGCATCTCTCCCAGCTTGTCCACTACCGATGTAGTACGCTGCAAGATGTCTTTGTCCGGCAAAGCTTGGTCATTGTGCAAAAGCTCTTGCAATTCTTTTTTGACCACATCATTGGTAAGCACCGAGAGGAACGCTGTCAAAGATGCCTCAAGCTGGACAAGGGTTTGGATAAGCGACATGGTGAGTTAAGAGTGATAACAAAATAACAGTATTACTTCAGTGAGAGACTAGTACTTGTACTATTGTGTATCGCTTAGCATTCCAGGAGTAGTAGTAAAATATATACCTTCGTGAACAAATAGTGATTGGTTAGAGGAAGACACAGAGCTCTATGTGGAATGGTCGGCATGTTTTTTTCGGTCCAGATAACTGCAGACAGCTGACAAGACTCCAGTTCTTTTCGGTCCGTGTCAGAGAAACTTCGGAGTAGCAAGACTCTATCGGCATTCAGGTTTACAGAACTTAAACGAGAAAAATGCATACGGAGGCTATCCATCAAAGGTTAGAGTGTTCACGAGTGATATTCATAGCGAGAAGAACCGTTTAAGCATTTAATTGGTTTATTGGGTCAGACCAAATTGTGCGGGGGATACCCTAGATACCTGCAAGCCCCATTCAGGAGTTAGGCTATCAGATTGGCGTGAAGCAAGGGTTTCAGCCACGCAAAGAATGAGGTAGTGTTGTGTAAACCAATACAAGAGGATTCTATTCAACATATAACTCATTTCTGAAAAACAGCAGTGTGTTCATGTGAGCATGTTCTATCTGGCATCAAGCTAACTCCGCGCCAAGTTGAGCGGCTGCCGCACCAGCTGCCAAGCAGCCCATACCAATTGCTTGGGATACTGCCTTCATCATGGTAGCACAATCTCCCACTGCAAAAACCCCCTTGACTTGAGTCTCAAACATCTGGCCCTCCGTCTTGATATCGCCGGTCGGTGTAAGTTCAAGCCCTAGCTGCTCGGCAAATGGCCCGTTGATCTGCCCCATCGGCCCGTGGGCCAAAAATCCCTCAACCACCTCAGACCCATCCTCGAACTTGATCACAATGTCCGAGCTGTCTGTAGACTTCATTGAGATGCCCGCGATTTTGCGATTGTCTACTGTGATGCGACTCTTGGCCCCGTCTGTACCAGTGGCTGTGAGGTCTGACTTGATTTGTTCGCCCAGACTGTCTCCTCCATTGGTATAGATTACAGCTTTGTCAGCAAGCCGAAGGACCATGCGAGCAAGATGGAGTGCCATAGGTGAGCTGCCACTGAAGTTCATACCAAGGACACCTGCAGATGGCTTGCCTCGATCCTCATACCCATGGCAGAAGAGGCAGTGAAAGCTGATGATGTTAGTGAACCCAGGGTTCCATTTTAGGGTGCAAAAAACTTAGACACTCACATTCCTTTGGCCCAGCATTCAGGGTAACCAGGAATATCAGGGAAAAGATCTTTCCATCCTGTAGCAAGGAACAGCTTTCTGCCTGTCCAAGTAATGCCATCTGCATCAACAAGCTCAAAGCCAGAGTCAGTTTTCTTGGCAACGTCTACCTGCTTGTCTACAAACTGCACTAGGTTTGCATAACGGTCCAAGAGGTCTTGACGAGCCTTGGAACGGAACTCGGCTGGTGACATGTGATCCCACGCAGCGAAGTTATGCATGTGGTTAGACGGGGCATTGCGGTAAACTCCAGAGTCGAAGACGGCGACTTTGTAAACCTGGCGCACGAGGCCGGTTGCTACTGACAGTCCAGCTGGACCGCCACCTATAACAAGGGCGTCAAAAGTGGTGTTTGCGGTTGACATTGCAAGAAGAATATGAGAGCGCATATATCAGCCTGGGTAAACAGATTTTCTTAGGTTCGGAAGGAGACAGATGGTTAAATTTGAGAGATTTTTAACCTTGTGAGGTACTTTTTGGAGGATTAGACTCTTGACAACCGACGGGCCGAAGGAGTTATGCTGTAGTTGTGCAGGACACCGATGGCCCGATGCAGAGCGTAACAGGCCAACCTCAATTCGGACTTGCAGCAGCGCTCCTAGTCGACTCATGGTAGTAATCACAAAAGGAGTGACCCTACCGGTATGTTGAGGAGTTCTCTGATCAGAGCACCTTGTAAAGGCCACTAGACTTTGCAGCAACACATTATCCACCATGGACAACGCGATGAATAACGAAATTTTCAATACTGTGGCTATTATCCTCAATGTTACCATCAAGAATCTGGACCTTGATTCAAGCTTCATTCAGAATGGAGGAGACTCGCTCAAAGCAACGTCTCTTGCAAACCATTTCCGTAAAATAGGAATAGCGGTCACACGAGAGACGATTCTCACGAGCACTTCACTCAAACATCTTTTCAGCCTCATCGAATACCCATCGATGGATCAATATTACGTACAAGTTGATCCAACCTCCGCAGACTCTTCAACTATTTTGTCTGAGAGCGACTGGCAGACAGTCTCTCTCGCGGAAAAAGATACCATATCCAGCTCGAACACCTCTAGCCTTAGGACATCATGTTCCAGCATATGTTCCTCCGCGCCCACGTTAGGAAATATTGTGTCTCCTTCTGAAGAAAGTTTGCCGACCTATCGTTTCGACCCAATATCTACGGCACAAGGGGCCCAGCAGGCCACAGAGATGCAGCTGGCGCTGGTCCACGGGACTCTCAAGGACAGCCGAATGAACATGATCCAGTTTACCATGGTGCATCGCAACGAACACGTCAATAAACTTCAGGAAGCGTGGAGGTTTATTGTCGAACAAGCGGATATCTTTGATATGACTTGGGCAGCACCATTGACTGGTACCCAGCATTCGCGATTCATATGGGTCGAGAATCCATCAGAAGATGAAGCAAAGAGAACCGCCATCGGTTCCAGGTTCACCGTTCTGTCTCAAGATATAAACAGCGGTAACTCTCAAATTATTTGGACAGTCCACCATGCCCTGACCGATGGCATTTCAGCCCAGCTTCTTCTCCGCAACGTACTTAGAGTCGCCAACGGCCAACTTCCAAGGACTATGTCATCCTTTTGGGAATGGGCGCAGGATTTAAAAACGTACCAAAACGATCACGCCAACCTTGCAAAAGACTTTTGGTCACGGCAGAAGCAGCTTCATCCTGAGGCTAAGGGTACACTACAGTTACCAAAGCCCAACACGAGCAAAGAGTCCAACGAGGCCAAAACTATCACGCTTCCTATAGGTGATTTGCGAGGTCGTCTGGTAGAGGCAGCAAAGCATTGCAATGTCACGCTGGCTACTATGTTTTATGCTGCATGGGCGCTTGTCATGTCTAGCTTCTCTGACTGCAAGACTGTTGTTTTCGGTGCTCTCCTCAGTGGGAGAAATATACCCATTGCGAACTCAGACAAGGTCATAGGTCCTCTTATCACTTCGCTACCCTTGTACATCTTTGTAGATCCTGATGCTACGGTCCAAGAATTCCTCACTTCACTATTTAGGAGCCTTCTGGACCTCGAGCAGTTTTCCTGGACATGCACAGACCACGGGTTTAGTCGGGATTATGACTCGACGCTGTCTGTCGAGACATGGCAGGATGACTGGCCGGAATTCGACATTCGGCCAATAGCGACGTACAAGGCTCAGCAGAGCGATGTCCCGCTGGGCATAACTGTGAACGCTGACAGCATTCAGTTTCAGTACCACATGGACAAACTCCGCACGGTGGACGCTAAGAGAATCATGTCTTCTTATCAACTTGCCCTGGAACAAATCACTCGAATACACACGCCCGTCATGGCGGCTATGGAGGCTCTCGTGCCAGCACCAAGCCGAGCCCTCTTAGCCAAGTTCGGCAACTGCATGTCAGGTCGAACCACAAGGTCTTCTGTCAGTGACGATCTCGTCAGCTTGTTCAACAGATGTGTAGAGAAACATCCAGATGGTATTGCCGTCGATGATGGGGCTTTTCAAGTAACATATCGTGACTTTGACATCATGACAAGTCGTGTTGCCACTGGAATTGCTTCGATGATATCCGAAGGTGACATTGTTTGCGTTCACTCAGGAAAGTCGCTCAACTGGATCGTGGCAATCTTTGGTATCCTCAAGGCAGGCGGTGTATACTCATCACTAGACCCTATCCTTCCATCAGAACTGAGAGCAACCATGTTTCGGAATGCCAAAGCGAAGTTGTTCCTCACTCCGAAGTCATGCCAACTTTGCCAAACACCATCGACTTGTGCTTTAAGCGCCTCGATAGACTCGCTTCTAGCAGATCCTCTTGTTGTGCCCCAGAAGATAGACATGACACCCAAGCCATGGGCCAATGCCTATCTGTGCTTTACCTCTGGTTCCTCTGGGACCCCTAAAGGTGTTATGTGTACCCACGAAGGGCTGGTTGCTTTCCAGAGCGATCTTGAGGTGAGACTCTTTGCTCAGCCTGGAGTACGCATTGCTCAGGTCATGTCGGTTGCTTTTGATGGAAGTATTCATGAGATATTCTCCGCATTGACGCATGGTGCAACCCTGGTTTTGCCGTCCAATGCCGATCCTTTGGGTGCTTTGGACACGGCTCACGCAGCGATTTTAACGCCTTCTATCGCTAGGGTACTGAATCCAGATGACTATCCGATGCTTAAATGGGTAAGAGTCACTCCGTCCATGGCTTTTCCTCTAGGACTAACCCAATTTCAAGGTGTACCTTGTCGGCGAACCGGTTCCTCAGACAGTATCAGATCGTTGGTCGTCCGTTAAAACGCTTTACAATATGTATGGCCCTACTGAAGGCACTGGAGGAGCAACTATCAAGCGGTTGACACCAGGCGATCCAGTAACCATCGGAACGCCCAACCCAACGACAAGGATCTACATCTTGAACTCGCAGGCAAGACTCACTCATCCCGGCATGATCGGTGAGATCTACATAGCAGGTGTCCAAGTCGCCCGAGGATACGTAGGTCTCGATGACCAAACGAAAGAGCGCTTTCTCCCAGACACCATCATGAGAAATGGAGAGGCCATGTATCGGACAGGGGACCGAGGATACTGGAGCGAGACTGGCGAAATATGTTGCCTTGGTCGAAATGACCGTCAAATCAAGTTGCGTGGATATCGACTGGATCTGAATGACTTGGAGGTTCGCATCTCGCGAGCAGCACCCGAACTTTCTGGAGTCGCACTCGCTCGAAAACAAGATGAACTCGTGGCAGTTGTTCAACCAGAAGATGTCGACATTCAACGGCTGAAAGCCAAGATATCTTCAGCTTTGCCCCGTTACGCCATCCCACATCATCTTATTGCTCTGAAAAAGATTCCCATGACGCCGGCTGGGAAGGTTAACTATCGCGCTGTTTCAGATGCCTGCGAAAGGGTTTCACTGAGCCAGACTGAGCCTTTGAGCGACATGCAGCGGTTGGTCTCCTGCATTGTCTGCAAAGTCCTTGGAATTGAAGACACGAAGCAAGTATCTCTCGATTCAGACTTTATCGCCTTGGGCGGACATTCCTTGAAACAGATACGCCTTGCTCAAATACTGGGTGAAACATTCAAGACGCGAATTCCTCTTCAACTGATCCTGTCCAACCCATCAGTTCGTGGGCTTTCAGATAGTCTACAAGTCTTGCTCGGCCCAGACCAATCAAAGCCTCGAGCTGGACCCTGCGTACGGCTTGGTGACAGAGTCTCGCCTATTGAGCACGAGTGGCTCGTCAAGTACCAATCTCCAAGAGGGACTGCTTCTTTCAACGTCTGCTTTGCTTCCACTTTTAATGAAGCATCAGTTTGTGAAGACAGGTTGATCTGTGCATGGAATCAAGTTTTGCAGAAACACAAAATTCTATCGTCACGATTCAGCCTTGATGGGGAGGCTTCAACGAGATACTTTGACCAAGTACCACCACGCGTTGAAGCCTTTTCTGATTTTGACTTTTGGAAACAAGCAAACCGTCCTTTCGATCTGACGCAGGAAAGTCCCATACGTGTCATTGTGGCCAGGAGCAAGCTCATGGTTGTCATCAGTCATGTTGTAGCAGATTACACTACACTCAGTCTTCTCCTTCAGGATGCATCTCGGCTGTATCATGGGCACCTGGTACAAAAGAGACCTATCTACGCTGACTCCACGTCACTGACAGATTCGTCTTCCGAATCCGCGATTGATTTCTGGAGGGATTATCTAAGAGATCTACCGCAAGCGCCAAAGCTGTTACGCGATTCACCGTTGAGAACCACCTATCAGGGGTGCTCTTTCACTATGCAGTTTGACCACCATCTTTCGACTTCAATCATGAAGCTATCTACAACAAGAATGTGCAGTAATCAGCAGTTAGCTCTCGCAGTTGTTTCTATTTGTCTTCACCAAGATGCGAGTGATATGGACATGGTTATCGGCGTGCCTTCAATGCATCGACAAACCGAAGATGAACTACAGACGATTGGGCTATTTCTCCAACCGTTGCCTGTCAGACTTAAGTACTCCAAGTTCACTCAATGCTCGTCGTCTTTCCTTCAATCAACTCAATGCTCCATACAAGCCGCAGTGGCACATGCGATTTGTTGGGATCGCATCGTCGATACACTAGACGTTAACCGCCAATATCCCAATCATCCAATCTTTGACATAATGGTCACGTTTCTAGATGGCAGCATGATGAGCCAACTAAAGCTGGATATACCATCTTTCGAATCTCGTCATATATGGGCAAATGGTGCCAAGTTTAAGCTGATGTTTGAGTTTTTGGAGGTTTCGGATGGTAGTTTGATGCTCAGGATAGAGTATGATGACTCATGTGTTTCACTACGTGAGGTGGAAGAACTTGCTTCCAGGGTCCAGGTCACTTTGGAGATGTTGATAGAGAATGAGTTAGATTTTGACCGGATTTTATGTTAGATAGCAGGCTCACGCAGCCTCAAATCACATTTGTTGATAAAAATAAATTCTTTAACTTGCTGGACAGGCATTCTCATAGATTTCCTATCTATGGCGAGTAAATTCACTATTCCTGCTCTTGTTCTTTCAATGATCGATCCTCAATCATCTATTCTTTGCGCGGGCGTGATGCCATTTACCCCATATCGAATGACGAGGTCAAAATTAGCCCACCTCTGGGGGATCCACCATCCCCGTTAAGGATGTTGCGAACCTTGAGGGATAGGCGACAAAAAATGCACAATTCTATGCGGCCCGAAAGTTGCGGAGACATAGCGGCCGGAGACTCAACGGTAGCCGGACGTATGCTTGACCTTTGAAGTGCAATGCCAGTTTGACAGCGACGTAGAGATGTTAATTTGCATATCCCATACAGAAGATAATAATTTACATCCATTTTCACCATTTTATTATACTAGTTACTTTGTGGATGTCGCTGTGTTACCTTCCCAGACCTAAATCATGACCTCGGCTGAGATTCTTTCTCCTCGTATGAGAGATACTGTAGCAGCAATTTTGCCAACAGTTTCATCAACTCTGAACGACAGATCTTCTGATAAGATCGATCTTGCCACAGCCGAGAACTGGCTCATCAGGCCTGAGCTTCAACGTCTCTACAAGGAAGCTATTCAGAGCCATTTGAAGGAAGAAGTAGGTGTGACCTCATGTAATCGCTTGCATGATAAAGCTCATTTCAAGATTAGGATTTGTCCTATACTCAAGACTTTGGTGGCGATGCACTGCTGCTTGAATCGGCAGCAGACTTCTTCAACACTTACTTCAAGCCGCTTAGCCCTGTCCTCCCAGAGCACATAGTAGCTACACCTGGCGCCACATCGTGTCTTGATTCACTTTTATTCAGCATTTGTGATGAAGGGGATGTTGTGCTAGTACCCGCACCGTATTGGAGTCTGTGATCCATCCCATCGTCGAGACATGCACTAATCAGATACAGACGGTTTCGATTTTCATTTCAGACTCCGCGCCAAAGTCAAGATAGTGCCAGTCATAACAAAGTATGAAATACCTGTCGATGGGTGCAACTACGAGATACTTCACGGATCCTTACTTTCATCCTTACAGGAAGCGTATGAAGGTATCGCAGACAAAAGCCGCGTGCGAGCTCTTATCGTGACCAATCCACATAATCCATTTGCCCAGTGCTACCATGAAGCAGATCTCAGAGAAGCAATTCTCTTTTGTCAAAGAAATGGATTACACTATATCTCTGACGAGCTATACGCCATGAGTGACCTGCAAAGACAACGAGGGTATGACGGTAATGCCGGGGCGCCTTTCGTCTCTGCGCTCAGATTGACTGGTGAGCACCCTGAGTTAGTGGATGGAAAGCTTGAGCCCTTGTCTTCAAATAAAATCCATGTTATATGGAGCTTGAGTAAGGACTTTGGTTCAAGTGGTTTGCGTCTGGTAAGTCTGGTTATCCTTTAAATACTCTGATGACTAACATATTATAAAGGGATTCCTCATAAACCAAGATGCTAGCTGCAAATCTTTGCTGGCTTCGGTCTACGTGCTATCAACCATTCATACGTCCTGTCTCTCCTCCATCGTAGCAACCCATCTTCTCAAATCAAAAGAGCTACCATTTCTTATCGAACTAGCAGCAACACGTCTTGCAGAAGCTCACAAAACTGCTACGGCACGGTTCTGCAAATGGGGAACTCCATTTATATATCCGCATGCTGGTCCCTATGTCACGGTGAAGTTGTTCAAGCAGGCCGAGAACCGCGAAGAGGAAGACGAGGGACTTGAAAGGCTAAAAAAAGCCGGGGTCGTGGTCTCAAGCCTTCGCGGCTTTGGAAGCTGGAAGGAATTTTCTGGTAATCTGAACCACTACGGTTGGGTAAGAATGACGGTTGCAGTTCCAGAGGCTAGATTACTTGATGCATTGGATAGAATTGCGGATACTATGAAGTACAAGGAGAAAGAAGGCAGCATGCAAGTTTGTTAATTAAGATGGTTTTGGCTGAAGCTTACATGCGGCAGCTAGCTGGCATGGTTCATGACAGAATTCCAGTCTAGTATGGTATTTGTATCTCTTTTTGGCTTGATTAGCTGAAAGAAATATTCATTCACTCCTAAGTAGATCCGCTGTCTAGGCTTTTTATAAGGAGTTCCCCCCTACTCAAAAACAAGGTGCACATCTGAGCAACGAGCCTTTTTTGCCCATCCGCTCCAGTTCCACGAACATCCTTAGAGAATTCATGAACTATCTTCAGAGCTCGCTGCAATTCCTTATGCAGTATTCTTTTTGTCATCGAGATCTGCTCTTCAGGATCCAGTTCAAACACACCAAACTGCAAAATCGGTGATGTCGTTACTGAGCTTCGTTGATGACTCCATGCCTGGCCTTGAACCATGCCTTCAAACAAAACCAGTATGAGATCCAGCACTGAACATACAGTCATTTGACAGCTGCGACAAGCTTTGTACTCGTCCTGGTCCATTATAGTGGCTAGATCTGTCAAGCATGCTTTGTTAACGCGCAGAATTTCGTCAATGGAATGTGTTTTGGATCGGACGTGGTGCTCGAGTATGAGTATGATCTTGGATAGTGCTGCAACATGAGGAAATTGGCGACCATCGAACTGTATCTTTCTTGTAGCTGATGCCAAGGATGCAGCTACCGAGGAGCTCGAATATTCTGGGCTAGGAGGGAATTGTTGTGGTGGTCCTCCGCTTGCGTGTATTGTTGAATCGCCGTCCATGTCTATTATGTCGAGTGTCATGTGATCCATATTGAAGTCAAAGTTCAGACCTGATTGGAAATCATTTGACCTGTTGGAGCCAAGAGTCGAATCGCCGTAGAGACCAGCATCAGCACCACTACCAGTGCCAGTACTAAAGCAATCAAAAGCTTCAAAGTTTGCAGAATTGCTTGAAGGTGATGCCAGAGCAGACTGTGACAAGTCAACACTGGTAGAGCTATGCCGTGTTCTTTGTTGATCCCCATTTTGATTCTGTTGTGAAGGCCCTTGGTTTCCTGCTGTCACTTGTGACAATTGTTTATTCTTGCGTGACATTCTTCCGACCATGGAGACTTTGTAGCAGCAGTTGAGTCCCGCTTGTCGACACCGAGCGCAGCCTGTCTTTTCCCCACTGCACCGAACCTGACGCGCGCGCTTGTCAGCCTTGTCGATCCGCAATCACATCACATCACTGCAGCTTGTTGGTTCTGCCATACCTTGGCACTGTGGCATTCAGTGCACGCGGCTCTCAATCGAGCAGGCTTTTCCCTCTGATGCACAGTCATGGCACCGTGACGCCAGGGTGGCTGAGAATAATGCAATTGAGACTACTCTTTATGTGTCCTTTCGAATACAATCAACGAGGGTGCTATTGGCTGAGTCGTCAAGTTTATCCTACGTTAGTCAGTGCAGGCGTGGTAGAGTTGTGGATCCTAGATCATGATCCAGCAAGGCCATTGGCTACAAACTGCTAGCCATCAAGGTTACATCGACTAACTTGGCCCCCATCAGCCCATAGTCGCTAAACGATAATCCGTCGGAAATCGCGCAGTGTGCACCGATTCGAATCATTCGTGGTGTCAATGAAGCTTAAATCTATGCGCATAGGGTGTCTAAAAGGCCAGAATCTCCCACCAACACCCACTTCCCTAATGCCGTGTGTTCATCCATGAAACCTTTGTGGGCTGCATCTATTCCTCATACTTCGGCTTGTGCCCAAAATTCTACAAAGTGGCAAGAAAGCATGCATGCCTAGCCTTGTACAGCAGTGCCTCACCCTTCTAATGGGTCCCCTCCCCATCTTCCTTGTCTTCTTTCTGCCAAATAGCTAGCTTTCCCTCAGTCTTCCACTTGCGAATATCCTTAACAGCGTTCTCACAAGCCCCTCTAGCAAGAGCCGTATAATTGACCTCTATGTCCGTAGCAGCCTGCGTCCCAGGCTCAACGCTGTCAAGTTTTAGTTCATACATGGCTGTCAGGAACAGTTCAGGTCGCTCATTATTCTGTTTCTCTGCTGTGCCGTGGGACAGCAGGAATGTACTTCTGGCGCCTGTTGTGACTGTTTTTGCTTCAACCTAGATTGTGTGAGTTGAGCTGACACCAACATCTCAGAATGTGGGGGCGGACTTACATGAAGTGGTGGGGCGATGATAACATCCTGGATCAGATCCTCACCGGCCGCTGTGTGGACTGCACCATCGGCAAGGGTGAGCTTACGACGGAACTCGTTCTTTGTGCCAGATATAACCTCACAGGAGGCTACATATGGTGCAAAGTCGTGGGGGTTGCGGCCGCCTCGTCGAATCCCATACCAAAGTTCCGTCTCCTTAAGAACAACGGTCTGATCTGGCGGGTTCACGGATTGAGTGAAAGCGATATTGAAGCTGAACAAGGACGGAGACATGGTGTAACAGGGGCTCGTGAGCAGGTCTGGGCGACAGTAAAAGAATACCAGATAGAGTAATTCGTATTAGTTGAGTGGTGCGGAGAAAGCAGTATGTTTAACCCCCTCATCAGTCATGCAGAGCTTCCCCTGCTAACGCTATCTATATATCTTTCGTATTGAATGTAAGCAACTATTGGTTTCGGTTTGGAATGCTTGCCGGCATCTGGGATGTGGATGGAACGCTTCGGCCCGCTTTGAGAAATCAACTCACAGTACTCCGTAAACCGAGAACCCTGGTGGCTAACTAGCGTTTAGGGTACCCGGTTGGAAGCCACTGACGATAGATTCACAAAGGAAGTCTACGGTTGGAGCTATCAAGGTTGCCAAACGAAATATCTACAAGTCGGGATGAGTGTTTCTCAAGATATTGAATTTATATAGATAAAAAGAGAGAATATTATAAAGTATTTCTACATAGTAAACAACGTTAGCCCAGAATGTTAAGATGTTACCCGACACGCTAAACCCGGTATATTTTATCTTATCTGCATGGTTCTTATCTGATAAGACTGGCTGTGAATTTAGCCTCTATCCATACTCCGTACTCTTTTACGTGTCGCACTTTACACAGTTAAAATACTTACCTTAAGCACACTTCAGCGTAACTGGCTTGTTGCCATATAATTAGATGCGCAAATTGTTGCTTATTATGAATTTGTATTAAACATAGACGCCACTGGCACAGTACTGGGCTAGCTAGCTAACTTTATTTCCGAGACTTGAACATGATCTCGGCCTGCGCATCAGGCAGAATAGCCAAACCATAATGGATCTGTCCTGGCTTATTCGCACCCTTCTTGAGCTTAACATCATAGTTCATGAGTAGATGTGCAAGCACCACCTTAATCTGAGCGCTGGCAAAGAAACGACCCGGACATGCCCAAATACCGTGCCCGAAATTGATGTTGTCAAGACCTGTCGACGCATGCTGGTATTTAGTCTCGTTCCCTGGAACCTCACGAAGTGTAGAGAATCGGAATGGGTCGAACTTTTCTGGCTCGGGATATACTTTAGGGTCGTGATTGATGGAGTGGCTCATGATGGTCATACGTGTTCCCATTGGAAGAACGTCACCGGTAGATGTCTTGAGTCCTTCTGGGCTCGTAACGATACGGGGAATATTTACTGTGCTGCGATTAGTACGGTGAAACCTGAAGCAGGAGGATGTCTTTGTTTACCTAGTGATGGAGGACACAGGCGCTGAGACTCCTTGGCAAAGCTATCCAGCTTTTTTAACTTAGCCAATGAGTTCTTATCAATTACACCATCTTCTCCAAGAACTTGGGTCAACTCTTTTCGCATCTCTTGTACGTCCTCCTCAGGAGTGGCAGCTAGGTCAAAGGCAATGTAGGTCAAGGCGTTGGATAAATTGTAGATCGAAGCAAACGTTGCCAGGAGCTGATCTCTGCCAAGCTCCTGAACTGTCGGAGTCGTTTTGTACTGAGAAATGAACCAGTCGAGCAAATTTCCACCAACGGGTTTCTCTTTGTTAGTCGAAGTATGAGATGAGCTCTGTTTCTCCTCCAAAAGTGGCGCCAGTTTCGCCTCATTATTCTTGCGTTGGCGCTTCAAGCTTCGTACCTGGGGGAGAAATGGAGCGACAAAAAACCGGATCGGCTGAGGGATCATCTTGAGAATCATCCAAGCCTTGGAGACATCGGCTGTATAATTGACATTGGCTTCGACCCAGTCTGGGTCGCGACTGAGTGGAAGCCCCACGAATGCCCTTCCAGACATAAGCGATGCGACTTTACACATGGCCTTGCGAGCAACAACAGGCGTCCAGTCTTGGCATGGGCCGATTGTGTTCGAAATTGCATATTCTACCTCCTCGGTGAAGGACTCGAGAACGGCCGGGGTGTTGCGTGTGAGAACGTTGCGCATTGCTGAGTCGAATTCGTCTGACTTGGTGCCCATGTAGGTGTATTCTCCGAGAAAGACATCGTAATGGTGCTTTCTGAATACTGTCAGTGGTTGAGCTCATAGCTACTATCAACCAACTTACTTAATTGACACAACTGACTCGGGGAGCCCACGAATTGTGTCCACATCGGCGGGCGGTAGAACAGCCATTTCCATCCCCGGCAATTCGAGCATAAAAGGCGAAGTCGGGTACTACAAAACCGAGTAAGCTCTGAAGCTGAGAATTGGGTCAGGAAATGAGTTACCTGTTTGTACGCCTCGGTAAGAACAGCCAGTACATTATTGTCCCGTAGTTTGAATACTGGTAGTCTGTGCCTCGTTTTCGGTCGGACCATACGGTATATGCCATAGGTCAGCGCCAGTAACAAGGCAATACCGTAATAAAAGGGCACATGTTGCAGGTCTGCAGCTTGGCTAGTGAAATGCTGTACAAAGCCCATCGTGAAGAAGTGGAGTGATAGTAAAAGTTCGATGGATCTGCTGGGAAGGCTGCTGCTATCGAATGACTCTGAGGAAGTGAAGAAAAGGACACCATACAGTTCAAATGCAGTGCTCGCTGAGATGTTTCGATTAGTAGACCATACACGCGGGCCGCATTATTCATCCTGTCAACCTTCCTTACAGTATATAGGAATCTACAATGGCGCCATTTCGACAGCACTAATCATCTACATCTCCAAATCCCAGCCTTTGACAATGAAGGGCACCGACACGGTTTGGTACTTCGCTTACGGCTCCAACATGGCCAGTACAACGCTCAAAAAAAGGCAGCTAAGCCCAAAAGACTCTCGGCCTGTCTTTGTGTCCACTCACGTCCTTTGCTTCGACGTGTTCGGTGTCCCGTACAAGGAACCCGCCATGGCCGGCATTCGAGAGAGGACTCCAGTCGACGATACGAAAGCGACGCCGCCGGTGCATGGGATGGCTTACTTGCTATCACGGGAAGAATATTATCGGCTGATAGTCTCCGAAGGAGCGGGCGTCGCCTATGTCGAGATGGAGTTGATAGCCCGGACTTGTTCAACTGGGTTTACGGGCCGAGCGGCGACTTGTGAGGAGATTCCGGTGCGGACCTTGATGGCGAGATTTCCATTCCGGCCCGAAGCACTTCCGAGCATTCGGTACATGGTAGGTTTTTTAGACCTACGCTGTTACTATGATCTGACTATGGTAGGGGTTATTGATCCAGGGGTCCGAAGAATCCGGCATGCCTGCTTCATACCAAGACTATCTACGCGGCTTACCTGCATATCACAAAAGTCTCTCCAAGTATGAAGAGTTCGGCGCGTCACTCTTTATCGGCTTTTGGATGCCTGTACTCAATGGTATAATGAAAAGAGTTAAGCGGAGGCCTAATTCGGATGGTAATGTAGACCCCTGGGTCGGACAGTTGGTTAGGTTAGTTTTTATCATCATGTGGCTCTACTATGATACCATACACAGCGGTATCTGGGGTCGGAACGGTGGAAGGATCTAGTTAGAACTATTTAATTATGGCTCAGTGCTAGCTTTATTTCACCTTGGAAACCATTTACTTGATGACCATGGCTCCAACACCTGATGAGTTCTTGTCCCAGGCCCATGTCTTGCTGAAAAAGGTTCCATTGATCGGTTAGTGAAACTTTCACCATCGTATTCCGTTACTCACGGGTGATAAAGATGGACACAATGACTTTCCATACATGATTCGTGGATGGTTTCAAAACAACTTTGAGCTCTTTCATCCTGGGATTCAAGATATGCCTATTGGCCAAACAGATCTGACGCGACTAAGACAAGGCCTTATTGGTGGTCAATTCTGGAGTGCCTTTATACCAATGTTCGACTACTTCAATTTTATATTTCACGGTAACTATTCTGATTCAT
Organism: Fusarium sp. NRRL 53293; assembly: GCA_013759125.1. Lineage (NCBI taxonomy): Eukaryota > Fungi > Ascomycota > Sordariomycetes > Hypocreales > Nectriaceae > Fusarium > Fusarium sp. NRRL 53293. The sequence goes on along the minus strand of JABSTN010000176.1, from coordinate 65,943 downwards.
CTTAGTCCAAAAACCAACGATAGACTCGACAAGCTTGAGTGTTTGTTGAAGACTTTGCAGCAGATCGACACTATTCACTTATTCATTGAGAACTTTTCTGATTATTTCGGGGCGGTCAACTCATCAAAAGACATTGAAACGATCTTCAGATCAGGAAGGATTGCTAGTTTGATCGGTGTTGAAGGACTACATCAAATTGCTGACAGTGCTTCCGTTGTGAGGCTGTTTTACAAACTTGGTGTCAGATACATCACTCTTTGTCACGATGATGATAATCGATATGCTGATTCATCAGTAAGTGTTTGAGGTCGGTTGAAAGACTTAGCTAACGGTATGTCAGAACGGAAATAGTACAAATGGGGGTTTATCTAGCCATGGCCTGGATATGATACGTGAGATGAACCGTATCGGCATGTGAGTTGTCTCAAGTTCCTTTTGTGATAATTATGCTGGTACTGACCATCACAGGATGATCGACTTGTCGCACACAACCATGGACACTCAGATACAAGTACTAAGAGTATCTCAAGCCCCGGTCATATTCTCTCATTCCTCCTGGTAAGTCCTCAGCTACTTTACAACTAATGAACCATAAATCTCACCGACTCAGTAATTCGCTACTACCCAGTCCTCGCAACGTCACAGATGAGGTCCTAGATTTTCTCAAGACAAACAAAGGCCTTATAATGATATGTTTTCTCCCTAACCTTGTTAGCGTCGACGGATTCCAAGGGGCTGCGATCGATCATGTCATTGACCATATCCTATATGCAGGTCAAAGGATAGGCTTTGAGCATGTAGGCATTGGCTCTGACTTTGACGGTATGCTAGAGGGACCACGAGATTTGGATGATGTATCCAAGTACCCGCTCCTTGTTGGAAAGCTTCTGGAGCGTGGACTCTCAGAGGATGTTATCGCACAAGTACTTGGTGGTAATGTAATTCGGGTTCTCGGTGAGGTGGAAGCTGTGTCGAGGCATCTAGAAGGTCAGGTACCTGTGTTATCGGATCAAGTAGAGGAGGTATGGACACCTGACCAGAAGGATATACTGATTAAGATGGGAACGACAAGAAGCTCTCAGTCTCTGGTACTACATAAAGACTTTAAATAGCAGAAATTACATATTAAATAGAACGGAATTTTCCAAGAGCCCATTGCCGGAACTTGTTATTTAAACCATTACCAATTATAGTGCACTTTATAATTGCTATATAATAAGGAATAGTTTACACAACTACTGTAAAGCAAATGTATTAATGTATCTAAGTACAAGCTTCGCCAGCATTTAACCTTACTAAGAATCTTCTTTAAAACCCTTACTTATATAACAGATCTACCTACAGAGAAAGAAACTCTTAATCTTCTTGACTAGCCAATTATTCCAACAAACATCATCCCGATACTAAACTACATGATCAGGCAGGCTACAGAAACAGCAGCAAGCCCGACCATTGCACCGTGAAGGGACATCCCCCGAGCTGCAGCGCCAGTGACTTCGGACGGAGTAGGCGTGGGCACTGAAGAGGTTTCAGCGGCCTTGTGCGTCTCATGTGCATGAGTTCCAGCAGCGGATGTCTTATCACCCGGCGTGGGAGTCGCGGTGGCCTCTGGGGCCTGAAGCTTTTCAGCTCCTTCGGTGATGATGGCGGGCATCAGGCGGGTCTTGGTGTTCATTTCATACTTCGATATGGACGTGGTAACCTTTTCGCCAGCCGAGTTCACGCTCTGGATCCATATATGGCAGCTGGCCTCGGCGGTCTTGATCTTGCAGTTCAGATCCTCGGAACTAAGCATGGAAGGTTAGTTTGGTTGACGAGAGGTTTCTTGATGACCTGGCTTACAAGTAAGAAATCTTGTCGTTCCCATCAAACGAGTAGTTGATGGATAAAGTTTCGGGTCCTACGACCACGGTCTGGGTCCCGATGATTTCGCATTGAACGTTGTCGACTTTTTCGCCGCAGTGAAGGGCGAAAGTGGTGACTTGGGGACTTGCTGCCACTACGGAACCGTAGACTGACTTGATTTCCTCAACAGGAAAGAAGACATCGAGAGTTGTTGTTTGCGCAGAGGCGAGGGCACTCAATAATGGAATGAGGATAATGGGGGAAATCATGGTGATGTGAGATGGTTGATTGACACCAGATCAACAGAATCAGGGAGAGAAAGAAAGGGCAATGATCTACAGTAGCATTGGTCCTGCATAATGCTAAATAGAGCAGTTCTTATTAGTTATGTTATCTGCTGAGCCTTCGGTCCGTACACTTTTTCTGGCTCTCGGACACATTCTCTCCCCCACGCGTAGCAAATGCCACGGGGGCGAGCACCTTGATGGGCTACGCCATCTCGTAACGAGCATAGGGGTAGGAAATGGTATGGACGCTTGTCCCAGATGGAAACTAAATGAGCCAATCGGCCTCCGAAAGTTGTTGTCACTGTGCATTGACAGTTTGTGGCTGCATTGTGAGCTGGAGAGCTGGATTCGGATTGCAATTCCCATGTAAGATGACGGTCAGTACATCTAGCTAGAAGCTGGTATGGATGCAAATTCTTCATTTCAATCCTCAATGTTATACCAGGATGGAACGTCGGTGGCCGAAGCTGGGACCGGAATTAATGATGGGGCATTCTGGTTGACCGAGATCATACAAGGTATATGTTTATGGACGCGCCAATTGAAGCATTCGTTGTTTATCTTATATGCAATGACTCTACCATAAGCCAAGTGTCCATATATCCTAACACTGTTATTTCTGTCCCCCATTGACAATTTACATGCATCTTGAAGAACGGTATGTAGCACCTTCTGTACTTATCTCTAAAGAGTACTTGAAACTCTAGAATATCCAAACCTAGCAGCAGATTATAAGACAGACTTGGTTGTACGATTTTGACATGCTACTTGGCCGTGTTCGCCTTCTTAACACTCTTCCATTCCATACCAATAACTCCTGCAATAGACAGTGCAGCCAACGCCACCGAGAGATACCATGTCTCTGTCAGTGCATTGTTATATGCCTTCAACACTCTGTCATAAAGCCTAGGATCAACGACGTCCTTCAGATCCGTAGCTCCAACTTGTGTTATAAGATTTGAACTTTCTCCCACCGTTTGTGAAATCTTATGCCCAAGGAGATTACTAAAGATACTCTGAGCAGCTGATATAGATATTGCACCGCCGAGCATCTGGGAGAGTGTGATAATGGCAGTTCCAATCGGAATATCAGCTTCTTCAAGAACAACCTGGGATGCTATTATACCCAGTTGGATACCACAACCAACTCCTGTCCCGAATAAGAATTGATATGCGATCCATTTGGGATGGCCAGTATCCGTCTCAAAGGTTGTGATGAGGCCTGCCCCGATGGTGGTCAGGATAGAGCTTGCGTAAGCAAAGGGCACATAATGCCCGATGGTTGTAACTCCTCCACCTGTCACAAGCGAGAAAATGACCACTGACAGAATCATGGGGAGACACATAATTCCTGACTTGACAGCAGAAACACCTTTGATAGCTTGGAACCATATAGGTATATAAAAGACGATTGTGAAATAGGCAGCGCTGAGCAGGAGAGTAAAGATACTCGCAGACACAAGAGTCCTTTGGCGAAAGATTCGAGGTGGTACCGTAGCCTTGTCTCCCTTCCACGCCTGGACAGCAACAAAGGCAGCGAGGAGGACAACACCGAGGACAAGAGGGCCTATGACCTTGCCGGAACTCCATGGAAACTTTGTTCCTCCCCACTGCAGAGCGAGCAATAGGCATACGACACCGGGAAGGAAGCAAAGGGTCCCAATGGGATCTAGATCATGTACATAGAATATCCAGGAGGAGCCTTGGGATGGGCGCTTTTGCTTCGGGATACGAACGGTAAATATGGCGGTAATCAGGGCAACGGCACCTACGGGTAGGTTGATATAAAAACTTTGCTCAGTTAGCCTTCTGCTGTATTGTATTGTCTTGTGAATACAACTTACCACCAACGCCAAGTAACGTGGTCAACGAATGCTCCCCCCAGCAATGGTCCAATAACAGACGCAACGCCATAGACAGATCCAAACATGCCGTTGTCTGCACCTCTCGGTTAGAATCATTTCACCACTTCAGCAGAAATCACATACACATAGGCCTTTTCTCCAGTGGAACAGAATAAGCGATAATGATCATGGCACCTTGGAAGATACCAGCAGATCCCAGTCCTGCAATGGCACGGCCGACAATGAGCGCCTCAGACGTCGGCGCAGCTCCGCAAATTGCTGAGCCAACTTCAAAAAGAACCGTTGCAACAATGAAAACCCATTTTATGTCGAACAAGGTGTATAATTTCCCAAAGAGGAGTTGGAACGAGCATGTTGTTAGGAGGTAGGATGAGCCGTACCATCCGATATCGTCGAGGGACTTGAAGTCATCGGAAATTCGAGGTATTGCAGTCGCAATGATTGTGTTATCCTGTATTCTATAGTTAGACACGGGATATATCTTGGGAAAGCCGCGATACTCACGAGAGCGACTAAAAGTACTGCGAGACAAAGCCCGATAATCAGAGAGGTGAGACGGAGGCCACTGGGATAATCTGTCCCTGGAGTGCTTGGGGAATTATTTCCAAGACTCGCGTTGCTTTCCTCTGGCGAAGAGCATTCTTTGGTAGCCGCATTTTTGCTCTTTTCGCTTCCAGCTTCCACGGTCATCCTAGCTGGTGGTAAAGATATCGTCCGAGAGAACTGGAATGATTCGCCGAACAGGATTTTAAAATTAAATGGCGATGTTTTTTACAAGCGATATGGAATCGTACATGCTAATACCGTAATGCAATGTGTTCCGAGTTAGCCTACTTTGGATTAATGCCAGCAACGGCCCGAACCCTGGACCCTCTCGGCCACCGATGGTACTGTAGCAGACATGTAATACCGACAGCTTTGAACCAAGTACCTCACCATTTTTTCACAAGTTTGAACAATGTGGAGAAGGGCCAAGATGTGCACCAGACTACTAATGGCTATCCATTAAAGGGAAGTAGCAGTCGTTGTTAATATTAATATACAATATGCTATTTGTAAACAGTGCGTCCAAAGCTCTCGTCTCCATCACCTACAGCCACCAATCACCATGTTTTTTCTTATAAGCCATCCCACTCCGGGCCTCTCTCTCGGCTCTTTCACAGCCGCTCACTTCCTTTGTACAGCTGCCCTAGGCTTCACAACCAGGGATCAAGCTTGGATCCGTCGAGTTGCCTGTATCTCGATATTTCTATTGACGTTTATTGGTGATCGCACCGTTTATGCCGTATCGGACAACGCTAGTATCCGATGCCTTCTCGTAACCTTTTCATGGGTTCAGGCATTCAATGCCAACTCGCTGCTCTGTCTGTCAAAGACTGAGTATAGGACCTTGAAACAAGGCATAAAGCAAGATACCGCGCCCAAGTCTGTCTTCGTGGGCGATGATGCTTATGGCGATGGATCATTTTTAAGCCGCCTCATCTGGGCTCTCGCCATGCAGTGGAATCTGCGGCGCATCAAAACACCCAGACCAGCCCGAAACACGCCTACGTTCTCCTCTAAAGACGCAAGTTATATTCCATCTCGTGGTCGATTTTTATTGACCCGCATTGGTGTCATCTTCGCTTCCATCGCTTATATGGCCATCATTGGTCTCCAGCCTGAACCAACTCGCGAGGATCTTTCTGGTGACAGAATTAGATTTTTCTCGCGACTGAACGAAGTGACACCGTACGAACTTCTTCAAAGAGCTATTTCAACTGTTACCTGGCTATCTGGAATTGGCACAACCAGCGAGATTTGTTACAACGTGATCGCTGTCGTGTTAGTGGGCTTGGGTCTGAGTGAGCCCGTCATGTGGCCTTCTTGGTTTGGCTCTTTTACAGAGGCTTATAGTGTGCGCAGGTGGTGGGGGTTAGTTTTCATTCCATCATTACTTTCATCCATCAGTACTGACCCTTTTTATAGCATTTCGTGGCATCAAACCTGGAGATGCTTCCTGACAGATCATGCCGATTGGATTGTATACGACATATTGAACCTCCCCAAGGCTTCGCCAATTACTCGCCATACCAAGAACCTGGTTGTATTTTACATATCTGGGTTAATCCATCTGGCACCCGATCTTACCATTGGCATGCCTGTAAGCGAATCATCTGCGATAGTGTTCTTTACTTTTCAGGCAGTTGGTATTATGATTGAGGACCTTGTGCAAAGCTTGAATGATAGGATCGGACTGGTCAAGAGTCCAATTGTGGCGAGATGTATTGGATATGCTTGGCTTATGGCTTGGCTTGTTTGGACAATCCCGTGGTGGTCGTTCGTTTGCACAATGTATATGAAGGCTGGACAGGATGACTTGATTTCTCTGATATAAGGTAATAATGCTTCAATTTGAGAAATATAAGAAATAGAGGCATAACCACTATTAGCTTTCTTGTAAATAGGTATAAATTATATCTATAACAATAGCAAGCCCAGCACAGTCTTGTTATAGCACTGGCATGGCATGAATTGTCAGGTAAGGCAGTGGGACAGGAGATAGCATCCGTAAGTACAACTATTAACATAGTTAACTTCGGCAACGGCGGCGCGCTTGTAAAACAGCCTGCAGGTGCTGACGTTGCCATATCGTGCCTAATACCAATACAGCTTGCCAGATCAGAAACTCTTATCGCTGTTGAAGCTCCAAGTTAAATTGAGGGAACCTCACGTGACCTTGCTTGTACGCCCAAGTAATTCATATGTTTGAACTTTGAACGGCGCCACCCTCAACCTTGGGCTGTAGCAATGAGTTAGTCATTATGGTATAATGTCTAAATTACTAGCTAGATTTGTCATTTGCCGTTGAGGTTCGTGGCTGAGAGCTTAAATCGCAGACGGAACTTAGAACAGCGACACCCGATTTTGTTGCCCCGATCACCGACGGGCTCGGCGAAATTACACATGCTTCCGTGCTAAGTTTGCATCGCACAGCCCGTAAAAGGAACCCAACCATGGCCTCAAATTTAACGCTTCAGCTGATAACGGAGCAATATTCGAAACTCTTTCAATCTTCTCCTTTTCCACCATCCTCAAATCCTTCACAATGTCAACCACATTCCGTAAAGTCGTCATTCCCAAGTACGGCGATGCATCAGTCCTTGAAATCGCCGAGGCCACCCTCCCTCAGCCTGCTGCAGGGGAGGTGCAAGTTGCACCCATATACGCCGGGTTTTCTGGTGCCGACATCAACATGCGGCGTGGTGTCTACCCAAGCCAGGAGAAGCCACCACTGACCCCTGGCTACTGTCTCGTCGGCACAGTAAAGACCAATGGCAGCGGTAGCTCCAAGTTCAAGGCTGGCGACACTGTCGCATGCCTGACCAAGTATGATGCTCAGGCTCAGCTGGTCAACCTGCCGGAGAAACACCTCATCCCCGTCCCTGAGGGTTCCGACTTGGACCAGGTGACAGGCCTCATTCTGGACTGGGCCACCGCCTACGGGATGGTTCACCAAGTTGCCAAGGTGACTAAGGGACAGAAAGTTTTTATCCATGGCATCAGTGGCTCTGTTGGCTATGCCACCATGAAACTTGTCCAGCTTCGGGGTGCGACGGCGTACGGCACAGCATCCGAGAGGAACCACGCCGCTGTCCGGGAGCAGGGCGGCATCCCCTTTGTGTACACCGATAAGAACTGGATCAAGGCCATGAAGGACGAGGGTGGCGTCGACGCCGTCTTTGACTCTATCGGCTTCGAGAGCTTCCACGAATCCTACGACATCCTCAATAGCCACGGCATTGCCGTCGGCTTCGGCGCCAACAAGCACTCTCTCACCAACGAGGCTCCTGTCTCCGCCGTATGGCCGACTGTTAAGTTCTTGCTCAAGGGCCAAATTCCCTGGAGAGGGAAGAGAACCACCTTCTACATGATCAACCGAGACCAGTCAGACTATCAGCCTAATGTGAAGGCTCTTCTCGGTCTGCTTAGCAAGGGCAAAATCACGGTGCCCATTCGCAAAATCTGGGATATGGATGATATCCAAGAGGCACATCGTCAGTGGCACAGCGGTTCTGGAGTCGGCGCAGTTATAATTCGGATACCCGAGTTGAAGTAAATGTACACATGCCAGCGATGCCGGATCTTGTTTTAACTCCTAATTTTGTCTTTCTATCATACCTGGGTCTGGCGAGTGACCAATCGCATCTCAGACGCCAGAAGCCTGCCCCCGAAATCCGGGCGGACCATCTATTTACGACGAGCACACGTCAATCTCATGTACATACCCCAGATAGCCTCATTTACCTATTCTCTTATAGACTCTAAGAACTCTAGTGATTAATATGACTTAACTTTACCCAGTATCCCATGAATTGTTACTGCCCTTGAAGCGTGTTATCTAAAGACTATACCTATTCTGGGGGTCTGATCCAATACGGATCAATCAAGTGCTCTGGGAAAGATTAAATGGACGTATATTTGTCATTGATGAATCTTCATGGTCAAGATGGAGGCCACCCTAAGTGCCAGAGTTTGACACGGCAGCCAGCCTAACTGATCAAATATCTCCTAAGCTACCTCCTTCATAGCCCTAGTCTCAAGATCGAGTGCATAACCCACAATTTGAGTTTCTGCTGGTAAAAATGGCCATCTCTTAAGCTCTTCCATGTCCTGACGAATGCTTTCATCAAGGCCGGTACTAAAGAACAATTCGATCAGTACAGCAAACGTTCCCTGGTGAATAATACTTACTCTCTGAAGGTACCAAACCACTTGTCTTTGATCGCAGCAGCGTGTGCAGGGGTTCTGTGACTGAGTTTTGATCGTACCTCCTCCTCGGTAGTAAATACCGCGCCGCAGTCTAAATTATATCAGATAATGTGACTCTTGCGTGATTTATACCGTCACTGATACATACCAGTGTGATGAACGACAATGATCAGACCAATGGGGGCGATTGTCCCCATAACTTCAAGGCTTCGGTAAGCATCAACGGCCCGACCACCTGCGTTACGAATTACCAGGGCCTCTAGGTTGGCATTAGCGTCAGGGAACGTCCAGTCATGTTCGCAGAATGTTCACCTCCGTACTTAAGGCCAAAGTAGTCACGTGGGTCAACTCGAGCATCTGAACAAGTTACTTTGGCTGTTGGTATGCGACAACAATGAAGGCCAGGGCGGCTAGTACGAACTGATGCAGATGGTTCTTGACTCGGGTACCATGGTGACCAGATCCCGTATGAGAGATGGCGCTTGGTAATTTTCCAGTGATTCCCTTAAAAAATGTTAGCTTGTACAAAATGGATTTGGTAAAGCGTGGCATACGCATTCCGCTTAAGGAACTCCTTAAGCTTTAGACTGGCCATGGTCAGCGTAAGGTTGTAGTAGACTGCAAGATAGCAAACAACTTATCGCGCAGACACAAAGATAGATATACAGGACAGTGATGAAGGAGAATTCAAAATTCCTAAAGAGGAGTTTACGATTAGTTACCAAGCTAAACTTACTCGCCCTCACACCGTATCTAGTACATCTATCGTCAAGTTCACTAAACATTTCTCAGTGAGTTTCATTGGGTAGTCCAGATGCAGTCATGATTCCGACATGAGCGGAGTCATTTTTGATTCGATGGCGAATCACAATCTCGATCGGCTTAACTTGTTGAGGGCTCCACTAGTAGCCCGGATATGTGGAGTCCTTCCGAGTAGTAGAGGCCGGCACGGGAGCAACTATCAGCCCGACAGGAGTAGCCTCAACAATCGCTGTGGGGACGCATACTTAATTAGACGATGACGAACAACACCGATCAATCCTCAGTTGACAGCGTTTCGTGATGCAAATGCGGAATGAATAGTAATCCGGGTTCTTTACCAAGACTGCTCTGGCTCAGTCGACGCGACATCATCGGCGGACCAGGAGCCCATAGCTCGGAGCCCGGAGCGGACGAGCGATACGATCATGCGCTGCTCTGGCATGAAGGCAACTTGATTCAGTAAGCCCGCTATCACTCCAAGTGCACGTCAATCTACTATATAACGTTCTTTCGTCCAACGTCAGTCAAAGGTTTTAGATCCAGACTTATAAGACTTGAACTTCCAGATACTGAACCACAGCTCAAACCTTGACCAGAATGGAGAAGAAGATCATTACCATTGTGGGCGTGACGGGAACCCAGGTAAGCCACTGGGAATTCTCGCCAGTGATCAGAGGACTGATAACTAGCAGGGCGCTTCCGTTGCCGATGTCTTCCTTCAGGAAGGAGGTTGGCATGTCCGAGGCATCACTCGCGATCCAAGCAAGCCGTCCAGCCAAGCTTGGGCTCACAAGGGTGTCGAGCTTATCGAAGCCAACATCAATGACGCTGCGGCGTTGAAGTAGGCATTTGCCGGATCCAACGTGATTTTTGGCGTCACTGATTTCTGGACTGTTGTGTATGACCCAAAGACACAAGCCCTGGCCAAGTAGACTGGCCAAACCGAGACCGAGATCGCCTACGAGGCTGAGAAGCAACAAGCTCGAAACATTGCAGACGCTGCATATGCTACGATTGAAACGTTGGATCGACTGGTCTCCTCAACTCTCTCGCATACGCGCAAGTGGAGCAACGGCAAGTATACGCACAACCTCCACTTCGACGCAAAGTGGGAGGGCGCGGAATACCTCAAGGCCACCTATCCAGCACTGGACAACAAGACCTCGTATCTGCAGGTTGGCCTCTATGTGACTAACTGGAAGAAGGGTCTGCATTTCGCCAGGCCAACCAAGGTGAGTTTTGGCTTCTGGACTCGGACAAGTATTTGCTTCAGAGAAAAGTGGAACTAACGACGTGTCTGTAGCAACCCGATGGCACTTTTAAACTCAGTCTTCCCACGGATGGTTATGCACTTGTCCCACTGGTAGAGCCCCGAAAGGACACAGGTATGTATTCCGTTCCGTGTTGTCTTCGAGAATTTGAACCGCTGAGACTAGGCGTTCAGGCAAATTCACAAAGGCCCTTGTCCAGGTTGAACCGGGCAAAAACCTGCTGGGTTATGGCAGCTTGATTAGCTGGAACGATTTTGCAGCTCTGTGGGGAACGTTTCATGGAGTGACTTGTCGCTACGAGCGCCTTGACCGCAAAGTCCTTGAAGCAGCCGTTCCTGGCTGCGTTGGTGAGGAACTGGCGGACATTTTCGAGTACATCAGCGAATTTGGTTATGATGGTCGTGATCCACACATTGTTTATCCCGAGAATGTAAGTGCCCGCGACCTCAACCTCAAACTCTCGCTTACAACTATAATAGCTTGGTGTCCATGTTCCAGTATATACTATGGAAGAGTATATCAGGGGAGAAGAGTGGCCTGAGGTTTGACATGGTCGCCTCCTGATAATTTAGCTTTCTACATTAGTACTACTGATAGAAATCGAACCACGTTGTTCACTCGCCTAAATAGGCAACCATCCATCAAAGTGGCAATTGTACTGGCGCTTCGTAGAAATTATGTCATGGCTATGTAGGCAAGTTTATGTAGAACTGTTTGGTGGTGTGACCAGCCAGAAGCAAGCTTATACCACTACGCGATGAAGATCTTGCCACCTTCGGAACGCTAACATTATATCCCAGTGAATCACGACAGCATGTTGAGACTCGCGTAAGGGAAAGCCATTCCACATCGAGCAAGACAAGTGAACTAATCATTTTAGGCATTCCAATGTAGGTATATCACAACGAGAAATCTGTTCACTCCATGAATTCTGTTGCTCTCTCTCGAAACATTTGTGTGGAAGCATTAGTTTCGACTGACCCGGTCAAGCTCCACTACCAATATATACACTTGTTGATGGAATCCACAAGCATTTAACACTTCCCGATCATGACAATAGAATATTAGAGACTCTTCAGGCTGTAGCTACGTCTCAAACAGGCATCAATCTCTCTGGTTGAGAAGCATAACATATAGTCAATTCGTTCTATAGGCAATAATAACAATTCTAATAGGGCAACTCCTTCCTTCATGTATAACACTCTCGCTCTCGACATATTACTCTTTACCCAGTTTCTTGATCTTCCTTCCATACCAAGCCTAAAATTAAATATCAGCACCTTATCACGTTCAAGCAACAAAGAACTAACTGTTTCGTAGCCAGCTCCAATGACATAGTTGCCAATCTTCTTCAGCAGCCAAGGGGTTGGAATAGAAATTGCAATGGCCCGTGCCTCGCTGTCCTTCTTGCTCTTGTTCAGGAGAGTATTTGTCGGAACAGAGGGATCCAGCATTGCTGGCCTTGCTAGACCAACAATGTCAAGTGAACCGCTTGCTAAAGCATCCTCGATCACCTTTCGGCTACGGAAACCGCCTGTGACGAGCAACGGCAGGCCAGTGAATTGGTCTCTGATAGCGGTCGCAAAGTCAAGAAAGAAGGCTTCTCGCGCCTTGGTGCTTTCTTTCTTGACGCCTCGGACTTTATCGGGGTCGACGAGGCCCTGTAGAGCATGTGAGCAATGGAACCGCTGACTGGTTGGAGTAACTTACAAGTGGCTCCTCGTAACTTCCACCGCTAATTTCGAGGAAATCGATGCCGGCATCTATGATCAAGCGGAGTTGCTCGAGACAGTCCTCCAGGGCTTGTGAAGACTGGTGATCGACAGAGTTGAACTTAATGCCAACTGTAAAGCTCGGTGGCACAGCCTTGCGTATCGCCTTGATGATATCCACTACAATCTTTGCCCTCTTAATAGCTGATCCTCCATACTCGTCAGTCCGGTGGTTAGCCTTGGGGTTCAAGAATTGTGAAAGAAGATATCCGTGTGCTCCATGAAGCTCTATGCCATCGAATCCCGCATCAGCGGCAAGAACTGCTGTCTTGACGAAGCGATCCTGGACGTCCAGAATCTCCGCGACCGTCATAGCTCGTGGCGTTCCAAACAGTAACCTAGAGACCACCCCCGCGAATATGCCTTTGCCGAGTCGGAGAGGGATGGCGCTAGGAGCGAGCGTCTTGTCGAATAAACCTCGAGTGCCAGCGCCGGCTGGAGATTGTCGACCGGGGTGGCTGATCTGGACAACAGTTGGGGTTCCGCCGCTCTTAGAGACAGATGCCCACTTCTTCCAGCTGTCTAGAATGCGGTTCCTGTCGATGGCATCGTTATTGGCAATATCCCCAGCTTGACCGAGGTGACGAGGATCAACCTGCACGTTCCCTTGAGGAAGAAGTCAGTGACCAATGGTTCCATCGATTTCTTGTATAAAATGCGGAACTACCTGTGATTATCAGTCCCCAGCCGCCGTTGGCCCAGGTCTTGTAGGCAGTAAAGACTTGATCGGTTGGCAAAAGGTCCTTATCTGCTAGGTTCTCCGCCATGGCAGACTTGGCTAACCGGTTTGGCAGCGTCAAGCCATTTTTTAGCGTTATCGATTGCTCTATGTGAGAAGTCATAATTCAAGGTTGATCGGTAACTTTGAAGGAGATAGTGTGGCTCTAGAGTTGACGAGTGTTGATATGTTATTGCCTTGGTGGTATGAATTGCTTCTTCTGAAAAACTTATAAGTGAACGATTTTGCCTCGGTAGCGCCAATCACGCCATGGAGCTGTCGACGGCATGATATTGGGCCGACTGCAATTTTAAGCCACGGCGTCGGTGCAACTCAGGCCCGATTGTGTCTAAACTTAAAAGCATAAGTATTATAACTAATAAATATAGACTATATTATAATAAAGCCTTAGTTTTATAAGTATTAGTAAAGATACTACTACTAAATAGGCCAGGTAGTTAAGCCTTACTAGTTTAAACTAGGATATGTACTGCTCAACCTATCTCGCTTATTATCTACCTTTTAGAAAGGTATCTTATCCTCTCCTCGACTCTCACGCCAGTAATTAGTAGCGTGAAGGATATCTCGGCATCCCTCCAGCATCCACCCCCATTTCTGTAAGAATAAAGGACTTGCTTCCCATCCATGGAGGTCCCAAGGGTCTCCCCAGACTATCAGGCTTGGCTTCCCGTCCAAGCCAGGCTTAACATCGAGCAGGTCGCCGCATAGCTCATCCATATCCAGGCGGTGTAGTGAGAGCAGGATGTTATCCCTCATTTGGGGGATTGGGTAAAGGTCGATCCATGGATGATGGGGAATAGTCCTTTGCAAGGCTGTTGGCTGAAGATTTATCGGGTAAGAGTCATGAGACTGCATTGGTCCAAGTATAGAGAAAGGCGACATGACACCCTTTCTTTGCCAATGGTCTGAGAATCCCAAGGCGACACCATTTTGTACAAGGGCGCTGAAGACGTTGACCTGGATGAGAGTAGACAAGTACCATGGCTGCGGGCAACCCAGCACATAATCTTGATAGGCCTTTTTGACGAATTCGCGGATTGCACCTTGGGCTCCTGGGCGGAGCAGTTGACAGCCCGATTCTGGCGTGTAACCGGTAGGAGGTTTTATCATAGTCAGATACTGAGCAGCAGATGGTAGTTCCGGTGCATCCGGCGTATCTGCTGTGGCCATGGTAACGTAACGGGATCTGCTACCTTGCTCTGACTGTAATGATGCTGATCGTCTTGACGCTTTTCTTCTTTCTACAATCCTAAAGTATAAGCAGGTATTCAACCTCTGGGACTAACACAAGCTCACCATATGCCCTTTGGTTTAGACGGTTCTGTAACTTGCGTCTCTTCGCACTGCTTGTTATGCCAGTCCAGTCCTCGGTTGCAGTACGTATCTCTCTACGTTGTGCCATGTGACTCAGCTCGATAAGAGGCGCCGCAGTCACAATTTTCGGATATTCCATGGCTGTATCAGTTTGTTATGCTCTGATTTGTAATATTCAAGAGCTGAGAATTTTCCACGTCGCTGATGTTTGTGATAAACTTCTAGTGAGAGCTTGAAGCCCACGATGAGCTCAGGGGGGGAAACTAGCTTTATTAAGTTAGTATTCCTAAGCAGGTTGCATTAGCGTCCTGCTCTTGGCCAATGATAGTCACATAGTCACCCAACATGAACCCAGAGCTCTGGCTTCTCCGGGTTTCCTTTCTTATTCATCATATCTTCTTAATCTAAGCTGGTTGCATTAGTGTCAGGTTCGTGGCCTACCATTGAGCTTTCATGAGAGATACGGACTAGCTGACCGGGAACAGTTCGTGGCCTCGGAGCAGCTTCAACAGCCGGCATTCCCAGGATGAAGTTAAGTATTTAAAGAGAAGCCTGTCCACTGTCCAAGGCTTTAGCCAGACACAAAAACATTCATAACTTCACTTCGAACATGTCCCTTCCGCAGAAATCGACACAGTGGGTGGTCAAGCGATTCGACGGCCCATCTGGGCTTGAGATGCAGGTGGCGCCTATCCCTCACCTTGGGCCCAACGACGTCATGATAAAGAGTAAGACATCGCTGACCTTATTGACTCTATTCCCGCCGGTTTCTTCTCTACTCACGTCAATCTAGTCCACGCTATTTCCTTGAACTACCATGACGTTGGCACCCTCAGGGTTTGTTCTTTCTTGTTTTCCCTGCCCCCATCCGCCTCAACATATACTAAGATGTATTCAGGGCCATTTCAAACATTCCTTGAAAGATGGGGTTCCCGTCTCCGACGGATCTGGGGTTATCCTAGCCGTCGGATCTGATGTCCAGGGCTTCCAGATTGGCGACAGAGTAACGACGGTCATGAACGGAGCCCATCAATCTGGCCCGATAAAACCGCACTACATGAATTCCCTGTTGGGAAACGCATGTCATGGCGTCCTGCAAGAGTATGTAGTCGTTCCAGCACAATACGCAATCACTCTACCACACAACCTCAGCTTTGTGGAGGGCAGTACGCTGCCAGTGGCAGGGCTGACTGCCTGGAACGCTCTGTTTGGCGCCCAAGGTCGTCCTTTACTCCCGGGACAGTGGGTGCTGACACAGGGAACTGGCGGTGTGAGCACATTTGCTATTCTTGTAAGTTTCTGTTGTCTATATCAACCAGAGACGAGAACATCAAACTCACTCGGGACTGTAGTTCGCCAAGGCAGCTGGCGCCAAAGTCATTGCGACCACATCCTCAGCCGAAAAGGCCAAAAGGCTTCGAGATATAGGGGCTGACCATGTCATTAACTATCGCGAAGTTGAGAGTTGGGGAGCCCAAGCGCAGGCTCTCACGCCAGGAGCGGAGGGAGTTGACGTCGTGGTCGAAATCGGAGGAGGGGCGACTCTAAAACAGGTACGTGGGCCACTCCCATGCTTTTGATGTTCTGCTACTAACCCGTGGAAACTTGATGGTCTCTGGCTGCTGTGAAGATGGACGGACTTATCTCTGTCGTTGGAGTACGGGCTGGTGCTCACCCAGAAGAGCAGCCAGTTCTTATGGACATGTTTTTCAGGTTCTGCACTACACGTATTGCATACGTGGGCCCCCATGTGCAATTTGAGGAGATGAATCGTGCAATCGAAGCTAACAGCATTAAACCAGTGCTTGATGGGCGGGTTTTCAGCCTCGAGGAGGCCAGGGATGCTTTCGAATACTTGGAGAGCATGAAGCATTTCGGCAAGGTCTGCATTGAGGTGGTTAAAGGTGTCTAAGACCATTTACTTAGATGCTACAGCGCATTTATTACAACGCTTTAAACCATAAAGTCATCTCTAATCTATTCTGCTAGTACTATTTCAGTATTTACAATGGCCTCTTGTTTACCCTTCGTAAAGCTAAATGGTTAACAAGCAAGGATCTTGGCAACTGCAGCTTCGGCGGCAACCATGACAATAGTCTGGATATTGCCAGTAGGAAGGTCAGGGTGGATGCCTGCATCAGAAACAAACTAGAGAGAATTAGTAGGTAGATTGGTAGAGAGAAACAAGCTACACTTACAAGGTTGTCCATGCCATATACCTTGGCGTTGGTGTCAACAACGGAAGAGCCTCCCTTGCGCCCGTCATCAGTGCCCATCTTGGTAGTACCAGCATAGTGGTTACCGCTGGTAACAGCCTTGATGATAGCTGTGGTGTTGGTCTCCTTCTGGAGAACAAATCCAGATGAGGAACCGGTGATCTTGTCAACCATATCCTGAACGAAAGCCTTCGCAGCCTCGACATCTCCATCTGTCTGCAGGTAAGGAGACTTCTCAATGACAGTCTTGCCCTCCTCAGTCATACCCAGAACACCAGTCGAGGTCAGGCCATGAGTCATGTAGACCTTAATAGAAGCGATACCATCACCTCCAGCAGCACACGACCCTTGGAAGTATCGAGTGACACCATCGGAACCCTTGTTGGAGCTGAAGAAGATCATGCGATGGCGGCCTTGGGTCAGGATTCCAGAGGACTTCTTCTCATATAGATCAATGTTCTTGGTATCGGTGCCGTTCAAGACACTATCAGTGTCGAGCATGCCCCAAGCACCACCAGTCTTGACAGTGAATGTGAAGATGGGATGGTCCATGAGGTTCTCGCCAACAGGAAGACTGATCCAGTTTCTCTCGGCTGGAAGAGTGACACCAGTCTTCTTAGCGGTCAGGATCTGCTTCTTTGGACCAATGCCCGAGTTAAACAGCAGGCGAGGAGTTGTGAGGGCGCCAGCAGAAAGAACAACTCGACCATTCTTGGAAAGCTTGACAATCTCCTTCTTGCCTGCAGCAGTCTCAACCTCGACACCAGTAGCTCGTGAGCCAGATCGGACAACACGAATGACCTTGGAGCCCATGCGAAGAGTGAAGTTGTTTCGCTTCTGGGCAAGTGGGAGATAAGTCCTGACGGGACCAGCTCGCAGGGCATTCTTGACGTTCCAGGATGGCCAGCTGTAAACCTCGTGCTTCTCGTTAGGCTGCTTGATCATGTCAACCGACTTCCATCCCAGCTTATCGAAGAAGCCCGACAGAGTGTTGTAGAGTCCCTGGTCGTATCGCTCGTTGTTGATGGAGGGGACTAGAGTGCCTTGATTGCGAGCATATAGTCTGTCGGCGGCTGGTGCAACATCGTTCCATTTCCAACCCTTGGGCCAGTTGTCATCAAAGTCGCGAGCAGGGGGGTGAACAAAGACCATGTAGTTGACAGTGACACCGCCACCAAGAACACAAGCGGCCAAGGCGGCAGTATCATCACACATATACTCGTTCCATAGGTCAAGTCCACCAACAGCGGAAGAGAGACCAGGGACGTCGATTGGGGTAAGGGAGGAGTTCCAGGACAGCGTGTGATTGGATCCAGTTGCGACAGTTGGACCATGACCGCGCTCGAGAAGTAGTACTTTTTTGTTGGCTTCTGAGAGTCGCTCAGCTGTGATCAGGCCAGCAGGGCCACCACCAACAACAATGTAATCGTAGGTAGAATCGGCGGGCTTGCATGAGGCTGGTGCCGTGAGAGCGGCCAAGGTAAGAGCAGACACGCCCGAAAGAGATGAGAAACGCATGATGAGCCCGAGAAATGATGATCCACTCTAGAGATTGATAACAACTAGCGTGGGAATGTTAATCGATAATGAGGGAATCTGGTTTCTTAAGAAGCTGCGCGTTGAAAACCCGTCTTGTCGCCCCAGTGTAAAATTCCAAGACCCTTAGTCGTGAGGTTTCATCGATGGAGACAAACCAAGGCATTTCCGTTAAACAAGGCCGAAAGACTATACTGTCTACGCAATAACGCCGGGCAGATGGTGGGTGCCATGGTAACTGATTCATGCTACGATGAGTTAAGATCCTCATAGTTGGCCGATTGGACTCCATATTCCAAGCTAATTCTTGATAAGATAGAGTGTTTACATTAGTCAGGTGGTCCGGGTTTGCCGTGAAACACTCGTCATGTCTGTGTTGGGGCCAAGTTTGACAGGTCGCATCCCAGTCGGCTTGCAAATTCTCACTGTTTGTCATGATTATTCAGACAAAGTGGTAGTCCAAAGACGGTTAGAGCCACTAAGAAATAGGTTTCGAACTTTTCTGGAATAAGCATGCTCGCTGCCATTGCCGAGACTAATGTCGGCTATTGATTGGACATTTTTATCGCTGGATGGAGATTCTTAGATCCCACCAATCATAGTAGCTTTATGCGTCTTCCTTAAATTTTAACTTCGGCATTCAAGCCGGTTCCCAAGTTCGCGTTTTTTCTCAGGCTGTCTTCCACAATTCTCATTCCATAATACGCGTAAACTCTTGAAGTTAGGGTAAATACTTAGACGGGCAGATACGTAATTGTGACGTATGTCTTGTATTACGTGAAGTTCAAACACTCTATGTCGATTATCGATTGCTGCTTAGAGCAACTCGCTGGTATCTCGCATCGGTTTTATTAGTAGAGGGCAACGGTACGTCTGTATCATCGTTGCTCGGCCTGTGAGAAATAATGTCTTGTCATTTCTGAAGGTTGTGCTCGCATATTGAATCATAACCCTCTCAAGAGCTTGAACTCACAAACTGCTCAACCCCTGTGACAGTATTTAACCAGACGAGATTCTTTTTCGCAAATAGTTATTATGGCTTGCTATACGTGTGCCAATTTGTCCGTTGGGCTTCCCCTAGCAAAATATAGTCATTTGGTTCACAATGTAGAAGCTCTGATATATTTCTCATAGTACAGAAAGCATACTGGATTAAGTAATGTTTACAACATTTAAATACAGATTTTGCTACCCTGAAGCTGTCGCCTCCAATGGCTCGGCACCTCCGGCTACAGCGGAATCCTGTCCACTAAAAACCCGAATTTTCTAGTACTAAGCCGAGACTGGACTAGCATGCCTCACAAACATCATGCACTAAACATTCGATCTCCATCTCTCAATTGATGCAAATATCGGTAAGAGCATCACAATATATGGAGATTTCGTCTATTTAGTATTTCTTGGATGCTTGCCATGTTTCTTAGGATATGCGATGTCTCCTTTTATAGCCATTTTATTGCCAAATGTTTGCGCTCGAATTGGAATAGCAGACTGCCGATCGGGGACTTTTGCGGTGATAAGATGTTTGACAGCGATGTAACATGCGGATACGGAGTACGGTGAGAGATAATCCGAAGCTTTCTAGCTATGGCAGGGTTGGTTTTATGTATGGACGGGTTGTGAAGTGCATAACTACAGACTATGCAAGGGATGCTAAGCAAATGCCGGACTTTAGCTTGGTTCATCCTAATAATAGCTACAACAACCGAGATTAGTTCGTGTTTATGGAGTCACTAGCCACTTAATCTCGTTCTGTGCCCAATACGTCACATGGTGCATTTTGCCTATAAGATATCGCAACAACCTACAATTGTTAACGGACTATCCCGCCATTTCACCTTACTCGACCTCATCGTTGACCCTCTACAACAATGGGTTCTGTCACTCGTTTCGCTTCGGCCGTTTTGGCCACCTCGACCCTTCTCGGCGCTGCCTCAGCTGCCGTTTTGGACATGCCCATGGTCGTCAAGGATGGCTACGTATGTTGATCAGACCATGATCCATAGACGAAAACTGACTTTAATAGAAAATGGTCCAGGTCGGCGTTGGAAAGCCCGAACAAGACTTTCTCCTTCTCTTCGACACCGGAAGTGCTTCGGCGTGGATGATCGATAGCGAGTGCGCCACGGAGTGTCCTCACTACAACAAGGACCGAGTCGGGTATAACTTCACAGCATCTTCCACTGGAAAATACACGGGGGAGGACGCTTCCATCGACTATCTCGGAGGAAAGGTTGCTGGCCCGACTGTGGAGGAACGCTTCGAGGCGGGTGGCGTGACTTGGCAGTCCAAGTTTATCGCAGCCAACGAGAGCAACTGGTCTTCGCTGGCCGCTGCCGGCTTCATGGGCTTGGCTTTCGGTAGCATTTCTGACGGTGGCGCTACACCCGTTTTCGAGACTCTTATGGCGGAGAAGAAGGTTAATGAACCTCGATTCGGAATTTATTATTCCAAGGAAGATGGCGACGATACCAACGGCAAGCCAGGAAAGGGTCTCCTCACCCTGGGAGGATCCAAGGAGAAGGAATACGCTGAAGGCGATTTGATTGAGATTCCCATCAACACCAACCTCAATGACTTTGACGTCTGGCGATCCGTTCTTCACAGCACTACCGGCTCACGAAAGGGAAAGAACTGCTCTGCAACCAAGTCCAAGGTCGACATTGATGTTTCGGTTGTCTTTGATACTGGAGCCTCTGGTATCACTGTTCCCGAATCCATGATCGAGGAGATTTACGAATCTATCGGCATGAACTGGACGGCAATTCTCTCTGGCAAGCACATTCCCCTGTGCAGCGAGTTTACCAAGGACTGGTCTGTTGCCTTTGAGGTTGGCTACTATGGTGAATCTAAATTCCTCAACATCACCGGTGATCAACTGGCTCTTCCTGGCTTTGCCAACCGAGACGATGCTTGCTGGCCGCCGATGGATTCTGGCGCTGAGGGATTCGCCTTGCTTGGCGCTCGGTTCCTCAAGAACTTCTATACCGTTTGGGACTATGGCAAGTTCCCCGCGGAGGCTGGGTTTATCAATCCCACCCTGTCTTTTGGCTACTTGAAGGAAGGTAAATAGATCAATAATCCCGTATGCTAGTTTAGTTGGGAAATGAACTTGTCAATGACTCTGTCCACGTCCTCTTGCTCTTGTTCCGTTGAACATTCTGCTGTGCATTGCCCTCTCTCCCTTGTGACATGAACGTGCGATACATGCCGCTGCCCTTTCTTAGGCGCTTCTTGGAGTCTCAGTACATGTGTCTCATTGGCTACAGTGAAGTCAGTTACATATCATACAGCTGCAGTAGTAGGAGTCTCCTATAGTTTCGTCAGCTCGGCCTGGCTAGGTACCGTCATAGGGCTCTTAATTGGATACATACCCGGCTGTGAACAAGCTTCTAGTGCAGCTGTTCCACCCATGATAAGAGGTGTTCGATACAGGCGTCACGGTAGTCAATAGCCACTCCGTCTCTCTGGCGTTCTTGTTGAGCTGCTGATGTCGAATAAGTAGTGCATTGTCCAGATGGCTGCCTGAAGCACTCGAGAGTGTATAGATATTGTTTCTAAGCCTCAAAGTGCTTAGGCCCAAGTTCACAACTTAGGTAAACATATCGGAGAAGCATTAGTTTAAGATGTCAAGCCAGATAGGGTCAGCTATGCCTTTGTCATTTCGGTCTGCTTTTGTAATACTATGGAATATGAACAAAAAGCGCACCAATCTGGGTTATCCCACCTTGAACAAGTTTATGAGATGATTGGATCGCATGAGAACCCCTCCTGTATTACCCCGCAATGTTAGCCTTGAATCGTTTAATGCCATGGGAGAGTGCAAACGCGCTGATCTTCCCCCGCCTTCTCCCACCGGACATTCCCCACCGGACATAGACAGAGACAAAAGCCTCCCACCGGAGAGACATAATGAACCAAGACTGGGACCTTTCGGGTACACACACTAACGGAAGACTCTCGAGAGCTTCCTAGAGGGGTATGGAGGCATTCCTGAATCGGAAGCCTATGAGGTAATGCCGGACGCCTCCTCCGTCCCCACGGGGTAATTAATGCGGGTGGCTGCTAACTGCCGGCTTCCGTGAAACCCCTGACTTTGCCAAGTATAAGTACCGTCTTAATCCCACGACTTCTCTATGGCTTCTCGATCAAGCCTTCACATCACAACAAGATCTTCACTACTCAATCAAATCTCTACATCTTACGTCTTCTTCAAGGTTCTCAACTTGCTGCAACTATGCGGTCTCTGACTATCAGCGGCCTAGTGGCCTTGGCAGCGCTACCTCAGCTGGGCCTTTCATCCGCCCTTGAGCGCCGCCAAACATCATCCAACACGGCCACTGTCGACCTCTCCAAGGGTCGTGGGTCGCCAAAGCACTTGGCTTCTGGGTTTATCTACGGCATTCCTGACTCCGGGTTTGGCCAATCCCCAACTCAGATCCCTGATCACTTTTACACTGACATGGGCTTTAACTATGCCCGTGCCGGAGGCGCACAGATGAGCGAGGGCGGCTGGGTTCAGGGCCTTCAAGCCTATAACGCGCGATTCAAGTCGACCAAGCAGAACTACCTGACCTCTCGCAAGTTTGGTGCCAGGTTCCAGCTCCTGCCCCACGATATCTGGGGCACTGATCATGCAACCTCGACTACGGTCTGGCCTGGCGATAATGGCGATTGGACAGACTATGACAAGTTCTTAAACCAGTTGCTTGGTGACTTGCAGTCTAATAACATGCTGGACGGCTTGGACATCGACATCTGGAACGAGTAAGTAATAAACTCATATTATGTTACTGGCTAGTACTAGTTCTGACGCATTACACACAGAGCAGATGGTAGCTTTTGGAGCCGCAGCCAAGATCAATATCTGCAGATGTGGAATCGCACATACAAACGCATTCGATCTTGTACGTCTTGATGGATTGAACACAGAGGAAGTCTACTAACTCTAATACTTCTACCAGCCTCCGCATTCAAGAATGTCCTCCTAGTTGGCCCCTCCAGTGCTGGACAGCCTTCGACCTCGAACAGTTGGTGGGTGGCATTTATGAAATACGTCATGGCGAATAAGGTAGTTCCCGACCAGTGGACGTGGCATGACGAGCCCGGCGATGTGGCCAATGACCATGGTAACTGGCAAACACTTCGTCAGCAGTACAATGCACCGGACAACCAAGTCAACATCAACGAATACGCCACCTTCTCGCAGCAAGTTTCGACAGGTGCAGCCTGGTGGATCTCGCGTCTGGAGCGGTACAACTATATCGGACTTCGCGGAAACTGGCTCAGCGGATGCGCATTGCACGACTTCATGGCATCTCTGCTAGGCAAGTCCGATGACAACAGCTGCACTGCCGGAGGGTACGTTCCCAACGGCGAGTACCAAGTCTACAAGTATTACAACCTCAACATGACTGGCACTCGAGCCACCACAACCGGAAGCGGGGACGGGAAGCTGGACGTGTATACAACTATTGGCACAGACAAGGTTCGCGTTTTGACCGGCGTGGATATCGCTACTGGTACGTGGTACATCACCATCAACAACCTTAGCTCCGTGGGTCTCCCGACTTCAGGCAGTCTTGCTATCCATACCTATGGATTTGATGATAATGGTCACTATGGAGGAGTCTCAGCCCCCTCTGATCGAGGAGTGTATTCGCACACCTACTCTGGAAACTCAGTGACGTTCCCTGTTTACCAGACGACTCAGGATAAGAACACTGCTTGGGCTTTTGAGTTTGCAGTTGGTCATTGATAGCAAGATGCAATTTGTTCGGATACTTAGCCTTTGGTCCGCCATGCTAGATACTTGAAACATAGCCAAATCGAGGAAGTTTATTATACGAAAGTGAGTGACATCGATATCTCTGACAAAAAGATTTGTGATGGTGTCTGGAGGCGTCTGGTCTGTCTTTACGACCTTAACTTGAAGTGCTTGGGGCATAAAAAGTTAAACACTCTTCAAAACCATTTCCCAAGTCTTTAGCGGTTAACTATACGGGAGCTTACTTGATCCTTACTGAGAGATACCTTGAATGAGCTCATAAATCTGGCCTGTGAGTATAGTGGTAAAGACATGACTGTGTTGTAGTCCTGCAAAAGTCCTCGGCCCTCGGCTGAACCAGAGAGACACTCGGAATAGCTGGCAGCGTGAGCTGTCTGGTGGAGTTATCAATATCTACCAGCCTTACGAGTGTCATAAAATGTGTATACCCATTTCATTAAGCGCTGATAGTATGGAAGAATTACAATCACTGAGCCTTTCACCGCCGCTGCAGATGACTCAACCAATAGCCAAGCTGTTTCAAGGCCTCAACAATTAGTGCAGTGATCAATCGAGATGTAACAAGAGCATCTTCTGGGTCCGCGCTGGGTAAAACAGCTTCCTCGGATTCTCTCTATCCGACAGCTTACCCGCGCTTAACAGGCGAGCGATAAATTTCACCGAGTCGACCGCCACTGGTGTTAGAAGCAATTCTTCTCGACCGGTATCCACCTCGAGGGCAAGGTTGATTACACGACATTAACTCCATACCTATAGAAGATTTAACACTGTCTGATGTCTTCGACTTATTGGCGTGACTGGCCTTGTGAGTGCTGCTGGCGTTGAAAGTTTCTTCAGGTTACGTCCCCATGATTTCGCCTTGGCGGATAAGCGATAATTACCTTGTTTCTCAAGGTTACTTGCTCCGACCGTAGTGATACCTTGGATGACTATTGGGTTTGCGACTCGTGGCTCATGTATCCCTAGTTATGCTGACTACTATCTTGCGTACTGTTTCATAGGAACTTGTGTATAGTGACTAAATACTAACGCCGGATTGCCGTGAATTTGGGCAAAATGGCCACTGGCTTCCTATTACGGCCGATAGTGCGGAGTCACTGAATCCTTCAGAACCTTGTCATCCTCGTATTTATACTCGGTTGCAGCCCATAGACATGGTTGAACTGGAGCCTCCTCTTGGCATTTATCTAACGACTCTTAGATGAGGAACTTTTGGAGCAATGATAGGGGCAAAATACCGCTGGATTGTCATTTTTTAATGTGTTAGTATGTACCTTATTGTAGCTTGCAGGATTGAATTTGCAGGTAATATCTATCAAACACACCATTAATCCATGAAACACAGCGTCAGCCCACTGCACGTTTATGGATCTCCTGACCCACCCACAGCGTGGCAATCTCGTTCCTGCGCAGTCAGCATGCGCATTTCGTGTAGCCCGCGTTGTTTTTTTCTATGTTTAAAAATGTACATAAAAGGAGCAGATTCTGCTCTTTAATCCCTCATGTTCATTGACAAACCAACGACCGACAGTTTGGTAGTCGAACATTGTTCACTATGGTCCTCGTTTCTCGCCTATTTCAAGGCCTTGGCCTTGCAGCTTTCGGTGCTGCTGTTTGTCAAGGTGCTGTTCTTGACAGTCGATCGCTTACTGAAAGAGCCTCCTCGAGTGATCGTCTGGTATTCGCTCACTTCATGGTATGCATATCTGCCCCTCACTTCCATACTCCATTAACACGATTAGGTCGGTATTGTTGGCAACAGACAAAGCTCTGCCGACTATGATGACGACATGAAGCGTGCAAAGGCCGCTGGCATTGACGCCTTTGCCCTCAACATTGGCACCGACGATTACACGGATGCACAGCTCGATTACGCGTATGACTCTGCCAACCGAAATGGCATGAAGGTTTTCATCTCCTTCGACTTTCATTTCTGGTCAACTGGCGATGCAGCCGCTGTTGGCCAGAAGGTCAAGAAGTACGCCGACCGCCCAGGTCAGCTACGCATCGACAACAGAGTTTTTGTGTCCAGTTTTGCAGGAGACAACCTCGACGCCAACGCTGTAAGGAGTGCTTCTGGCTCCAATATCTTCTTCGTCCCCAATTTCACTCCTTGGGGAGGCTCGACTAACGGTATTGATGGTGCTCTGAACTGGATGGGCTGGCCAAATGATGGCAATAACAAGGCGCCTAAGGATGGTAAGAGTGTCAGTGTCGCTGATGGTGATAAGAGATACACGGACTGGCTTGGAAACAAGAAGTACATGGCTCGTAAGTGTTCCTCCTCTATATACTAGTGTAGATGACTGACTCATACTAGCCATCTCGCCCTGGTTCTTTACTCACTATGGCCCTGAGGTCGACTGGTCCAAGGTAAGTTCACTCTTGTCATAGAAAAAGAATGGCCAAATGGCTGACAGTTCAGAACTGGGTTTTCCCGAGCGGCTCACTCATCTTTGACCGCTGGAATGAGGTTATTCAAAAGGGTTTCCCCATGGTTGAAATCATTACCTGGAACGACTATGGCGAGTCTCACTATGTCGGACCGCTCAAAAACAAGCACACCGACGATGGAGCATCCAAATGGTCCAACGACATGCCTCACAACGGTTGGCTTGATCTCTCTAAGCCCTTCATTGCCGCATACAAGAACAAAGAGACCAACGTGGCCAAGTACATTGAAAAGGATCAACTTATCTACTGGTATCGCCGTAATCTGAAGGGTCTTAACTGCGATGCCACCGATACGACCTATGGCAGAGCGCCACCTAAGCCAAATGAGAATTATTTCCAGGGTCGCCCGGATGGATGGCAGACAATGGAAGACACTGTCTACGTCGTGAGTCTGCTCAAGTCTGCTGGAACAGTGATCGTCAAATCAGGAAGCAACACTGTTACCAAAGAGGTTCCTGCTGGAGCTACTCTTATCAAGGTTGATGCTGGCCTTGGCAAGCAGACATTCACTCTCAAGCGTGGCAGCACCAACGTCTTGTCTGATACCTCGCTTATGGATATCACTGCTGTCTGCCCCTGTGGCTTGTACAACTTCAATGCATATGTTGGTACTGTTGCCGCTGGCTTTTCTGACCCCCTAGACAGCAGTGGCCTCGCGTCTTTGACTGTCGGTCTGCACGTCACAACTTGCCAGCCGAAGCCTTCTCTCGGAACCAACCCAGCCTCTCCGACACAAGGAGATAACCCCCCCACAGTGACTGGCGGAGGAAACGGAAAGGCTTGTGTCGAGGGTGCTGTAGCAGACGGTCAAAGCGGTAACTATCTGGGTCTCTGCAGGTTCACTTGTGCCTATAACTACTGCCCTCCAGCTCAGTGCAAGTGTACCAAGTACGGAACAGCTGTATCGCCCCCAGCTTCGAACGGCCGTGAGGGATGCCCTGCTTCTGGTCTCGGGGACAGTTACAAGGGACTGTGTAGTTATACTTGCAACCATGGATATTGTCCGGATACTGCTTGTAGATACTGTTAAGATTAACAACTATAGTACACATTCCAAAGTATCCTAGCCATTTCAATATCACGGCTATCGCTTTATAATATTAAGGCTAGCAAATAAATTAGGTCTTATTGTACTATTATATAGTATAAGATCCCATCTTGCGCAGCGGAACTCGGCGATAAAACATTGTATCGATCTCCTGATAAGTTCGTCCTTTGAGCTCGGGGATATAGAACACACAGAGAATAGAAGCAAAGGCCGAGAGCCCGCCAAAAATAAAGCCAACTTTACCACCAAGGTTCTAAAACAATTAGCATTTCAGTCGTTCAAGGACAGAGCAGAACTTACACCAGCGTCAGGATTGACCATATAAGGAACAGCGAAAAACATAATGATACCAAAGATGGCCTGAGTTGCAGTGGCCAAAGCAGTTGTTCGCGCCCTCTGGGATAACGAGGAAACCTCCCCCAATAGAACAAATGCCACCGCGCCAATTGTGAGGAAGTACACAAAGGAGAAGACAACAGTCAGAGAAGACATGGCCCACTTGGCGGCACCTGTTGGCACGACGTCGAGAATACCGATAAGAAGAAGAATGGTCGTACAGGCAAACATTCCCGTGACAAAAATAGGGCGGCGGCCAAAGCGGTTAACGATAAACCACGAGCAGATATTGCCAGCTACACCACAAGCGGTAACACCAACACCGAGGTTGAGAGACTTTCGCGTATCGAGTCCAGCCAGCTGAAAAAAGTAGGTCGAGAAGCTGAGGACGAAGATAATACCGACGGAATGTTGACAAGCAAAGACACCGATGGAAATAAGTGTACGAACCCTATCAGTGCCCTGAAATGCCGAGATGTAGGAAGGACTAGCCATGCTGGCCTCTTCTTCGACCGTTTGCTGAATAGCCTGAAGCTTTTCCGATGCCTCGAATTCATTTCCATACAGGTCCTGAAGAACATGTCTAGCCTCATCTATCTTTCCGGCTCGTACAAGATACCAAGGTGACTCTGGAGAGAGAAAGCTACCGACAAATAGGAAGACGGAGAAGATCAGCTGCGCCAGGAATGGCCCTCGGAAAGCCCAAACATCGTCTCTGTTACCAAAACCCGACGTCACTGAGTTCGAGATAAGTTGACCGACGGCGATAGCGAGGTTGACGCCAGCAGTAGAAAGACCACGCAAGACTGTCGGAGCGATCTCGGAACAGGTGATAGGGCCTAGGGTCAAGTAAAAGCCGACTCCGACGCCGAGGATAAGCTTGCTGACTACAAAAGCAGCTCGGGAGGAAGAAAAGGACTCTCCCATGATGCCTCCGGTGACAACAAGGACGCCGAGAGTGAGACTCTTCTTGCGACCCATTCTATCGGAGATGGCGCTGCAAGCGAAACCGCCAAAGAACTGGCCAACGGAAGAGACGATGTTGAAAGCGGTTAACCAGTCCGCTGGGATCACCCACTCACCATTGAGTTCGTGACTTGATCATGAGTCAGAAATAATATTGTTGGACGGGCGAAAAAGGGACTTACCCGTAGTACTTTCGAAAGGCTGGAACACCTACCATGGCACCGTTGACCTGGGTATCAAAACCCCCTGGTTAGGCAAGTCAGCATCTCGCAATACATATGCTGGTATCATCCGGCGAGTGAAAACCCACAGCCTACGGCGCACATGCACCAGAAGAAAGACCACCAGATGATCTTGGGGTGCTTTCGAGCGACATCCTTGAAGGTCAGATTGTGTTCGTTGGCATTGGCGACCTGGATCTGATCAAGGACGTGTTTGTCAGAGACTGCCATGTGCTCAACGGTCGCGTCCTTGTCGCTCAAGGTGCTTTTTCGGTCGAGTACATGCTGATTGGTGTTGGCCATGGCGAGATTGATGTTGTGTGTCAAATTTCAGTCAGTAGATTCGTTGGCGATAGTGTTGAGAGTGGTTGCGAGGGAACAGAAGAAAGAGCAGCGTGCTCCCTGTATCTTATATCATTTTTCATCCTAACGGTGTCCGGTAAGTTTGACAACATGATTTATTGCTATTTGCTTGCAACTCAGGCCATTTCCAAGCCAATTCTGGGGGAAGGTTTGGTCTAATTCGCGGGGTCGCTAGGAAACTCTTAGACTCGCTCCCCAGGCGGGGAAGAATGGGGTAACTAGGCGAAGACTGGTATGGCACCATGACCTGTACATGTCGGATTTGGACCCGATACTCCGCTAGCTTCTGATGCGTTGTTTCTGCTGAATAAAGACAAACCATTACTTGATGTTAATCGTGCCTCTTTTCGCATTCCCCCCCGACATTCCGCTTCCCTCCTTTCATCCTTCACTCAACGCTATGGCATCTCAATCTCGTCGTCGCGCAGACAGTCACCGTGCTTCCGTCAGCCGCCCTGGCTCTACGTACGCTAGGAAACGAGCCATCAAAGCATGCCAGGTATGTCGCGCTCGGAGAACAAAGTGCGACCAGCAACGACCGGCCTGTTCATTCTGCCTAAAAGCTGGCGTGGAATGTGTTTTCGAACCAGACACCAATGTGACATTCGACCAAGCGAGCCTTGCCATCATAGACCGGCTCGACCGACTTGAGCGTAAGATAGACAGCCAGTCGAGGCCGCAGACGGGGTTCCTAGGGTCCCAGTATGATGAAAGCATTCCTGAGACCAGCGACGACTTATCGCCCGAGCTTAGTGTTATTCACAAGACCCTGTTCCCTGTTACGATCGACAAAGTCCTCCAATGGAGTGTCTTCAGAGACGTCCAGTTACCAACCCTTGCATCGCATACACAACACTCCCCTGGTTCACAGTCTGAATGCAGTAATGTACAGAGACCATGGGTAGATGAAATGACCGACCGGGCATCATGTGAGCGATGGCTCAGCAGCTTCTTCGCCCATATTCACGTCAAAAACCCAATCTTGGACGAGGGAGAAACACGAAGGCTCGTCGCCAGGTTGTGCGCACAGGGACTCGACTGGAGCGTTGAATCCGGTCTAGCACTTCTGGTTTGCGCCAACGGAGCCATTGCCCGTCCACTCGAAGAGTCTCTTCCTCTATCACACCCAGATCGACAAATGGCGATTTCCCTCTTTGAGGCAGCACAGAGAAGACTTGGTGGCGGCTTAGGTCCCGCGGGACTGATACATGCTCAGTGCGCCTTTCTATCGGGGGTTCTTCTCATGTCACTGATACGACCTCTCGAGGCTTGGACAACATTCGTACACGGCTTGGCGATTTGCCAGACGCTTCCTTACATCCGACAACTCGACCATACTTCGGGCCAGACAGGTACGCAGGAGACTTCGGAACAGAGTGTCTTGTGGTCGTGCTGGAAGTCTGAACAGGAGCTCAGGTTCGAACTGGGCATGTCTAGCCCTGCAGGACTGGCTGATGACCCTCCTGAGCTATTCCCCAAGCCTCCGGATGGATGCGAAGGTGGTGTTGAGCGCGCATGGTACTTTTACCTGTCCGAAATAGCTCTCTGGAGAGTCGAGGTGAATGCTCGAAGACTAATGGGTCAGCTCCAGCATGGAAGCTGGCGGTCGCTTTCAAGAGACTTGAGAGAGATTGGAAAAGATACATCACATCAACTTGAGACATGGCAAGCCTCCCTACCGCCGCTCGTCAGCATCGAAAATGAATCATCTCCTTACGGAGGTGCCGAAGATGATGTAGTCCGATTTGTACTGCGCGGGCGCATCACTTATATCCGCGAGCTTATTTCCTGGCCGTTTATACATGTTGCTCTTAACGAAGCGGTAGACCAGGAGTTGTATGAGCACGACACGTCTGCTGCACTGACTTATCACCACCAGAGGCTGCTGATCAACGCACCGGGTTACTACCATCGTCACCATGGGACTTGGCTCATGTTGCGAAGCTCGGCAAGAAGCGCATGTATACTCCTTGGGTTTGCACGCTTGAACCCTGGGTCTACGCTTTTACCTTCAGGTTGGAGGGATGCAGTCTTGGATACATTGAAAATGCTCGAATACTGGAGTCTTGAGGCCGACGGAATGCTTTCGGTGTTGCAAACAATGAAATGGCTCGTCCAAGTTGTGTAAGGATCCTATCATTATTTATGGCAGGTAGTACGTTGTAATCGATTTTTAAAATAATTTATTTGCTCATTACACAAATTGTGCGCTTCAATACAGCTTACAAACTTTGCGAATTGCTTCCGTATCCCCAGAGTAGCCAGCAACCTCAATCTCAACAGAACTAACCAACAAACAGAACTTGCCATTAACCCATCGTTCAATTGGTCGCAAGGATGCTTCGATATGCATCCGCTTCGACTCCCTCGATGGTAAGTAAACATGCCCGAAACCAAGCAAGACCCGATGCGGAAACTCTGCCATCTTAGGATACCCATACACTTGGGCAACGTGATGGCCAGATCTCAGACCTGTATTCTCCACATCCAGAGCGACCTTGATAATCCTCTGGACCGCCAAATAAACGCAGTCAAGGTTCTTGAATCGAAACTTGGTATAGGACAGCCCATAACCGAGTGGAAACGCCGCATCGACTCCAAGCTTATCGAGCAGAGCTTGGCCGTACCAACGATCATATTTGATGCTTGATGCTTCGATGTCAAGTTCTGGAAGGTGGCTTTCATCCTTAGGGATAGAAAATGGCAATCTACCTCCAGTATCAACACGTCCAAGCAAGACGTCTGCGAGTGCATAGCCACCCTCTGCCCCAGCGTACCAACTGATCAAGATTGCGGGTGGCGTATCCTTCCATTCCTCCATTATGACAGCGCCGGCGCAAACAAGCACGACGATTGTATGCGGGTTGACAGATGCCACGGCATCGATAACTTGGACGTCTCGAGGTCTTAATCGCAGGGATCGGCGGTCGCCACCAGCGCCAACTTCCAGTGCTGATTCTTGTTTTCCTGGGGTTGGTTTTCCCTGCACAATCGACAACATCTCTTCCTCGTCGGAATTCCTCGTTGGGGGAAATAGTTCAGATAAACAAGGGTCGTTCTGGAGAGAAGGCACTACATATTCGCCCTCATCCCCAGCATCGTAGCCTACGATAACAACAGCAACATCTGCTTGCTTTGCGGCCTCTCGAGCAGCTTCTGGATCGTCACTATCTTTGAGAATGACATCTGCACTTGGAATCTCGCTCTTGAGTCCTTGGTAGGGGGTGACGATGGTGGGTGAGAAAACCTGTGAGGATCCCTTGTCACCCGTGTTGGGCTTGTTTGCCAGACGGCCAACGACAACCAAGCGAGATAGAGCTTCTGCTTTGAGTGGCAGGACCGGATTGCCATTGATAGCGTCATTCTTGAGAAGCACCATTGATCGTTGTGCAACCTCTCTTGCGAGTTGTCGATGTTCTTCACAGAAGACAACCGACTCATCAGGCGGTTCTTGGACAAGAAGAGAGCCAAATTCGAGCTTCGTGCGCAAAATATTCATGGCTGCTCTCCCGATATCAACCTGGGATAGTTCACCACTCCTCAGTGCATCATCAAGATGCATAGCCCGTTGTTGTGCAAAAGGAGCTTCAATATCCAAGCCATTCTTAACAGAAGTCGCAGCGTTTCGTAGACCAAAAATGAAATCGGACATGACGAATCCAGTAAAGTTCCACTGGTCGCGCAAGATATCTGTAAGTAAGAGCCTGCTCTGCCCAGCCCACTCTCCGTTGACCGAGTTATACGAAGACATGACTGATGCTGCGCCGGCTTCGATAACTCTCCTGAAGTGCGCAAGGTATACTTCATGAAGCACGTCTTCGTCCACTTGTACATCAACTCGAAACCGAGCGTTCTCTATCGAGTTCAAAGCAAAATGCTTCACGCACGCCATGATATGGTTTTGAACGCCTTGTGTGAGTGCAGTGCCGAATTCACCCAACAAGATCGGATCTTCTCCATATGTCTCCTGGATGCGACCCCACGCTGGATGGCGCGGGAGGTTGATGCACACCCCGGCGAAGAGATTGGCGCCTTGGGCTTTGCCTTCAAGTCCAATAGCATTACCGACACGCCGTTCAAGATCGATATCCCAGGTTGCACCGCGTGCCATGGAAATTGGAAAGGCTGTCGAGGAGCCCATGACAATGCCCCTGGGCCCATCGGTAAACCTGATTCCTGGAATGCTGAGACGAGGGATGGCGCCCATTACAAATGGTCTGCGGTTATAACGATCGCAGAGTATTTCCCTCAGGCCATCCCAAAAAGGCACGTCTCCATCGAGGAGATGTAAACGCTCGGCTGATGACATTTCTGCCAGGAGACGGACGGCAACAGCTGAAGGATCTTGGCCATGTTCGACTTCTTTGACGGCCTTGTCGAACGTCAGAGGCTGCGAGATTTCATGATCATGAACCTCGCGTCGATGCACCTGGATTGGTAGGGTAGCACTCTTCATACTGATTGGACTGTAAAAGATGATGTAATGGAGAATGTATGCAGTGTGTGTTCGAGGTAGTAGAAAAGATGATACCGGTTTATTCAAGTGAGAAAGAAATATGACAGCCTGTTATGGGAAACAATTCCATAGAAGGACAACACGTGAATGAGTGATCGTGCCATCATCTGGTCGCGGAGTATCGGGTTATGTCCGACGCCAACCTAGGCGAACTCCATCTGCGGAGTGTCGGGGCAAACACCGAACGTCATCAGCTGATGGTCAGAGTGAGAAAGGTGGACGGACGCACAGACACTAGTTACCCCAGAATCCCCAGATTATCTCGTTGCATATCAGAATGATGCCATGAATTCTTGACACGTTATTTGGCTAAAGTCAGAAGCCGGCAGTTATGCCATTGGCGCGTTTGGGTCTCCTTTGCTCGTATTTTCGGATTCTTTGTCGGGTACAGTATTGGTGTCTGAAGTCATACTTCTCTGAGAGGGATTCACTGTGCTCAATCTCGAGTATATAAGACTTCTTCAATTCCTTATCTTTTATCTCAGAAACTCATTCTTTACCCCAGACAACAATAAACAACAACAACTCCCCTTAACTTACTCTTCTTATCAACATGATGAGGTCTCTTCTTCTTGGCTTGGCCTGTTTGGCCACCACTTATGGCGCTGCACTTGATAAACGTGCCCCTACTCCCTTCTCCAACTTCACCAAGAACGAATTCTTCAAGCCTGCGGCTGATGCTCAGCTCTGGGGTACACTCTATGCTCGGTCACTCCAATTGCCCGACGAGTCCCTGCTTATGACCTGGGAAAATTACCCAGCTGAGTCCAAAGAATACCCGGTCAATCGTACGTCTTTTGATTCTTGTGTATTTATATCCTGCGGAGATTAACATTCTGGCTAGACCCGATCTACAAGTCGGTCGATGGGGGTGCGACTTGGTCCAATTTCAGTGCCGTCAAAGACACGCAGAACGGTTGGGGCATGCGTTTCCAGCCATTCCTGTACACTCTTCCCACCGACTTTGGCGGTTATGCCAAGGGCACTATACTCGCAGCTGGTGTTTCGACCCCTGAAAGCCTGAAAGGTGGTGTTTACATCGATGTCTACGCCAGCAAAGACAGCGCAAAGACTTGGGAGTTTGTGTCTCATATTGCGTATGGCGATGGACCAAATACGATTGAAAATGGCAATAAAGCGCTGTGGGAACCCTTCTTCTTGATGTATGGCGGAAAACTGGTTTGTTATTACTCTGACCAGCGAGACCCGAAGCATGCCCAGAAGCTCGTTCACACTACCACTACCGACCTGAAGAATTGGTCAGACATTGTTGAGGATGAAGCTGAGAGCAACTATGACGCTCGCCCTGGTATGACCACTGTGGCTCACATTGAGAGTACTGACAAGTGGATTATGACTTGGGAACGCTGTGGCGTGGATTCCTGCAGAATCTATTACAAGATCTCCGCTAGCCCTCTTACATTTGGGCCCATTCCCGGTACCAGACTCCAAGCCACCGACGGTAGTTTGTTCACCAGTGGACCATACGTGACTTGGGTTCGTGACCCTTATACCAACAACGGCTCTGGTATCATCATCATCAGCACCACGTCTTCCGAGAACCTTCTGATTCAAGGCGATAATCCAGTAGAGGGAAAGTGGAAGAAGGTCGACATCAACCACTGGTCTGCCTACTCTCGGAGTGTTAGAGAGATTACTATCAAGGGAACTAAGCGGCTGTTGCTCGGGAACGGTGGTAACTTTGGAGACAAGAAGTATAATGGCATTGCTGATGCTGTTGTTCCTATTCCAAAGCTCTGAGATCATCGAGCGGCGTGTTGATATCCGCATAGGTTGGATAGAATTGCAGAGAGGAGACCAAGAGTAGTGAATAACAGTACTTGTTACTTCAATTCTTGAACTAGGGTAAAATAATAAGCAAGATAGGCTTATCTAAATTATTATTCTTTGATCAGCCTCATTTGCTACTACTACTACTTGGAGATTGGGTAGGGGAGTTACGTGCGGTGAGCTTCGAGACTATAAACTGTTTAGCAGGAACGTTTATTTACTGCCCGCCTCTCAGAGCTCGATGCGAACTGAAGCACCAATCGTGCTACCGATACTTCAGTGAATGCCGCTATCCATATCCGCTAGCTACTCTTGTAGAAAAGATCCACGATTGCCGCTATTGTCGACCAGTCTCCCCAACTCTCTCACATACGCGAAAGTGCAGTAACGGCAAATATACACTAGATGCTGATACGATGGTCCCACTGGTCGAGCCGCGACAAACCACACGTATTCCGCTCTGTAATCTCGTCCAATTTGAATTGTGTAAGAGTTTTCTTGGCTATGGCAGCTTGATTAGCTTGTCTGTTCATCCACCGTTGGCCATCTCGATAATATTGCGCGGTGGCAGAAAGTCCTTCGCTATCCCCTCCGATCTTTCTTAGGTATTTATTTACACGATTCACCGCCTGGAGTCTAAGGATATTAAGCTAAGAACAAAAAAAGTCAACGCGACATCATTGGGAAGGCAGGCTTCTTCATTTTAATCCATAGGGAACCTCGGGCTGCTTGGTACCACGTTCAGGTCTTTTAAAATTACCGCCACGGCGGTATCCAATAGCGCTGAAGATTTTTGCGCTAAATCTTCAACTATAAGAAACTACGAGAGACTATTGGTTTTGGAACGGTCTCGCCCGAATTGGCGCCTTTAAATAATAAAGGAGAAAATAAGCATAAAAGGTTTTAACCTCCCTTTGTTAGCACTTCTCCGCTTCGACTCCTCGGTTTGGATTTTCGGTTTATTCTTCCACTCTTTAATGGCAGTTATGCATTTGGCGCTTCTCTTGTCTCTGGCCTTTGGGCTTGAGTCTGTGGTCGCTGGTCCTTGCAAGCCAAACTCGTTCAGTGAGTTCATTTGTAACATTGCTTGCTCAAGTTACTAATATCCCAAATTAGCTACTACTACCATCACAGAAAGCCTGGGGCTATCTTCAACATCGTCGACAGACACCACGAAAGCGACCGAACAGTCAGACTCGACGACAACGACCACTCTCGCGATTTCCGAGCCCACTTTCTCTTCAACCGTTAGCTCTTCAGCACCATTATCAGATCCGACGGCGTCGAGCGAGCAGACAGAGTTGACAGGAACAACGACGATTATAATCTCGGAGTCCACCTCTGTAGCCGATCTCGGGTCTACCACCTCGTCCGCGTCGTCCGATATTCTCGGAACAACATCAACTGAGGTCACCAGTACAGCGGTGTCTGAGCCATCTATCTCAACATCAGCTGAAATGACAACTTCAATCGATGCTCCAGCGACAACGGTAGAGTCTACTGGGACTACAGAGCCTACCACGGCTGCAGAGTCTACCACTGACTCCACGGCATCTTCGACGCAGATATCTACCGATACAACACTAGAGACAACAGCGACGACTACCGCTGAATCGCCAACTTCCACAACAATTATTGAAGAAGTCTCTACAACAACCGCTCTCCTGCCTATTCCGACTCTGTTCACGTTGACTGCTCAAGGAGGTACAGCAGATGGTCAAGTTATTCATGGCAATGGCCTGCCAGAGTATTCTTTGTGGATAGGTGCTTTCTTGACTTGGCCAACTGGTTACTTTAAATACGAAGAGGATACTGGTTATGTATCAGTTAATGGGAACCCTTTATGCACTA
The DNA here is from genome assembly GCA_013759125.1 of Fusarium sp. NRRL 53293. Lineage (NCBI taxonomy): Eukaryota > Fungi > Ascomycota > Sordariomycetes > Hypocreales > Nectriaceae > Fusarium > Fusarium sp. NRRL 53293. Next base: position 28,250 of record JABSTN010000176.1, on the reverse strand, counting down.
TTTCCTACCAGGGCAACTTTGACTTTGTCTCAGTCATAGTCTGTCCCAATACGCTATCATTCTGGCACGCGCCCTTGGTCTGTGATCGGCCGACTGACGGTAGCCTCAAGTGCAGCGTGGCTACAAAGTTCTATAACTGCGTCTATGGGAACGGTGGAACAAAAACTTGCACGACTACAGACGTTTCTTTCAGTACTATGTATTCTTCTGCGCCTCTATACGCGTCAAGCGGAACTTATTATCAGCTTAGGTTTGCTGCTGCTGACTGGGCTCATGATAGTACGGTGAATCCAATTGGTCTGATGGTCTCTTCGGTGCAGACTTAGAATAGTTTCAGGCAGCTTATAGACCGAAGTTCCTTACAGTCATCGTGGAAGCTTCCTGAAGAGAATAGTCCTGTTACAGTTACCGGTGTTGTCTGCTTGAAGCATATTCTGGTAGCTTACACTTCCTCCATCAGTAACCCGATTCAAATCCATATCTAGATTTCTTGCTCAGTCCTTACACGTCATTCTTTTCTTTGGCGCTTCTTGAGTTTCACAAACAAACCTGACTGCTTCCAAAACCAGGCAGCATGTGTGTGCCACTCTGACTCCTCTGAAGCCCACTCAATATCGAAATGTCGGAAGAGTTGTGGAATTAACTTGCCCATCTCCATAAGGGATATGTTTTTACCGATGCAGGTTCGCGAACCATGACCAAACTACAAGGGAGGAACTTGAGTCAGTCCTTCGTTCGCATGATGTTAGACTACGTACCGCAATAAAGGTGCGATCCATGAGACTTAGCTGCTCTGGCGAAGCCTCCAGCCATCTCTCAGGTCGAAAGACCCGTGCGTCATGACCAAAGACGCTCTTGTTCATATGCATCAATGGCGCGGAAGTGCTGATGTTAGTGCCAGCTGGTAGACTGTGGCCACAGACTTGTGCACCTTCGTCAGGTACATATCTCTCCAAGGGAAATCCTACAGCAGGGTGCATTCGCATCGCCTCCTTCAATGTAGCCTGACTATCGACGCTGTCGGGATTCGCTATTGTAATGGGCATTTAATTGGTAGACTTACAAGTATGGCAGTTTCAACGACTCTTGATATGTCACGTACTCTGAGAGGTGACCGGCCCGGTCAGCTTCGTCAATTTCTCTTTGTAGTTTCTCATAGACCTGCGGAGTCTTTATGACGAAATAGACTATAGCACGCAGGGATATACCTGTAGTGTCACTCCCAGCGAGACTGTGTCGAGATTAGCTGCAGAAATGTAACAATGGTGACGCTTGAGCACGCACAGATTGTTCGAGAGATGATTTATCATGTCTTTGTGGGTTATCGTGCCGGTTTTGTCTTGCTTTTCTCTTAGCTGGGACAGAAAGTCGGTCCTGGACGGTTCTTTTGGACTTCGATCGTATTTATCCAATTCTTTCTCGGTGATCTTGAGGATTTTGGACGTCAGCACCGCGCCAAAAAACACCTTGGGGAATGAGAAGAAAGCAATACCTTTAAGAGCCTATCCATGGTGTCAGGCCAGTAGTTTTCCCTCATCCAGGAGTTGGCATATAATTTGTCAAACAATGCAACCAGCCATTCGGATTGCCCATCGATCTTGACAAGTTCGAGGCCGTGGTTGATCTTGCTGATCATTTCGTCTACATCATGCCTCCTCTCCAGGAACCCAAATCGTCGCTGAAAGGTGAGACTCCCGATAACATCAAAGGCGTACCATTGTAGCCAGTGTGCCAGGTCTAACCTCTGCCCTTCAAGATGGCGCTACATTCGTCGGCATACACCTCGAAATTACGCATATTTGTCATGGAGAATATCTGCGCCACTGGGCTTTTCAAGGCCTTGTGGACGTTGGGGTTCCGTTCCGTGAACATGCTGTCCATTCGTCGCCCTTGGTACATCAAGGACATTGTTGTGTAGAAGGGGGTCTTGATATATATCAGTGAATGGTTCAATGATAGAAAGGCGGCGTATACCTTTTGAAAGTTCTTTCCTATGCCTTATATAACGGGTATCATGGCGGGATCCGAGACAGAGACATGGTTTGGCCCTGTACGCACAATAGGGCCATACTTTTCGTGCAACAGTTGATACTGTCGAGGAGAATCGCCTTTGTAAACGAGACTTAGTCGATACAGACCCGTGTATCTAGCGAGCCATGGTCCAGGGATATTGCGCAGGCCAGCTCGAAACGTTAACCTGATGAGATGAAAAAGGACGAGAGTAGTGATCAGTGCTCCGTAGAGCAACCAGTTTGAGGACGCCATGCCGAATGAAACTGAGTAAGCTATGATATACTGGAGTTCTCATGGCGCCTCTCAGTAAGTGCAGCAGCAGCTTCACTTTTGTAAGTGTCGAGCTGGGCGGAAGTGGGCTCCGATTGTGGGGGGCATTGGAGTTATCCCGATCGGAGGAGCTCGGCAATGGACAGGGAGATCGCCCAAGTTCTCCTTGCCCTAAACCACATGATGCCGTCGTCCCGAGGTTGAACCCAGCAGCCCCAGAAGTGAGGACTAAGTGCAATCAGATGCAAATAAACCTTATCAGTCCTTGATTTGTATTGCTTCGGAAGATCGCAGACACTACGGAGGATCTCCATGACGCTAACGCTGATTTCTCCACGATGATCTTCAACTTCAGTGCTGCTACCCCGCATGATTCAACACTACGTCAACGGTATTTAATAACCTTCAAGATCAGTTTGGTCTGTTGCGGGGTGGTTGCGGGGTGCTAGCTTAGCCCCGGAACAACAGGTTGGACCTGTTCGGAGTAACAGTTGTAGAGACATCCCCTCAGCACGAAGCGGAGGCTTCTTGAGTTGTCATAGTGTCGGAGCAACTAAAATACGGTGCAGCAACTCATGAGACTTGGTTGCGTAGGTGGATATATACTAGATTAACTTACGTTGTGTATATAAAAGAACGTAGCTGTACCCCTCTTATATCTATTCAAGTTAAGTTATCATTCAGGAATCCAATCTAGATGAAGTTGTTCCTTGCTCAATGCAGCCTGACTGCCTCTCGCTTAGTTCTTTCAGCGACGTTGAAAGTGTCCAAGCAAGCGAGTGGTGTCCTTGAATTCCTATTCCGCCAGTGCCCTCATCCTGGAACCACGTCACCTACGTTGCTTCACTACCTGCCAGATGCTGCTCTGACTTCCTTCTGCCGGGCGCTGGCACTCAGCTCGACATTCTCCACCGCACTCGCCTCTACCCGGATAGATACCCATCTTCATGTATTGCCTCCTGCCTTTGCCGCAGCGATCGATGCCGCTGGCGGTGATCCCACGGGATACGGAACTCCCGATTGGACTCTGGAGGGCATGATGGCATCCATGGAACGGACAAGCACAGATATTGGTACGTCACTAGCAACGAGTAGACACTATAGAAAGACATACCCTGACTTAAAGCCTCTCTTACAGGTATCATGTCTGTCTCGGCACCTGGAGTCCAGATTGCCGGCACTGGCCAAGCTGCCCGTGATCTTGCAAGGACACTCAATGAGTACCTGGCCACGACCGCGACCGAGTCTGCATACGCCAACCGACTAGGATTCTTTGGTGTCTTGCCAGATTGGCGCGATATAATGGTACATTGGCTGAGATCGACTTTCTGTACTCGACGCAAAAGCTATGCAACGGTGTCACGGTGTTTACTACCTACGGGGATATGCTTCTCGGCAACCCACTCTTCGTCCCTATTTGGCAAAAGCTTCAAGACTACAAAGCGCTCGTATTTATTCATCCGGATAGCTTGTCAGTAGGCCCCAAGTTCATCGCTGGCGGCCTGCCCCAGCCGATTATCGACTTCCCGCTCGCCACTACCCGGACGGCGGTAGACTTGATCATGACCAAGACGCTGCGTAGGTTCCCGGACATTGATATAATCCTATCTCACGCAGGCGGTACACTGCCGTTTATTGCTAGCAGGGCACTCGGTAGTCTTGCTGTACCTGACATCAGTCAGAAGATCGGGTATAGCATGGCTGATGCTAAGGCAGACCTTGGTCGTTTTTACTTCGACATTGCTTTGAGCACTAGTGCTGCCCAACTGCATGGGCTTCTGGACACGGTAGATCTAGACCACATCCTATTCGGGTCTGACTATCCTTACGCTCCAGCCTTCGCCATTGACGCTCTGCTACTGCAGTATGCACAATTCGTGGCCACGGATGAAAGAGGATCCCTAATTCGTCCAGAAAGGCTCCGCGCAAATTCCTTATCTCTCCTTAAAAAGCATGTTTTGAGGAAGGCCTTTGAGTAGTTTTGGGGTCAAAGTTACTATGTCTATGCGAAGTACTACCCCAAAACGCGCTCACGAGACTATAAGATGTTCAGAAATAACGACTTGGATTCAATCTCAAGGACTATTTAAATAGACTATAATACAGCAAAAATGCCCAACTCTGGCTAGCTTTTTCTATCCGACAAACTGTCCCATTATTTACAAAACATCTACTTTAGTTCAAATTGCTTTTTGCCCTCTGCATTCAGGCCCAAGTCCACGACTTCCCTATCCTCACTAACAACCTTTCTCAAGTCACCGAAGGGTAGAATAATAACAAGAGACTTCCAAGGTGCTTCGAAACCAGAACTCTCATCCTTGAAGAACTTGACCTTGATCTCCGACTCAGTAGCTGAGTAAGCAACGGTGTAAGACGAGATCTTGTTCTTGGTTGACACAGAGGTACCGTCATCTTCATACCACGTTGTCTCATGCCACTTGCCATCACGAGATGCCTTCTGAGGAGGGAAGATCTCCACGCCTCGATAGTCATCAAGAGGGAGGTTTGCAACGTTCTCCTTCTCGCCGGGAGAGAGAACCTGGACATCTCGACCAACAGCGACGGCACGGCCAACCTTGCCGAGGACGGGGATACCTGCACCATGCCACTCAACGTCAAGGTCAACCCATTGACCAGCCTCGAGATACTGGTATGGTGCATTTAGGTTCAGGTATCCCTCATCATCATCTGACGCCTTGGGAAGATAGAACTTGACCTTGCTTGCTCCAGCCTCGAAGACACCACCAACGAGCATGGAGTCACCGAGCCAATACTGATTCTCTCCATCAAGAAGCTTCCAAACCTCAGGGTCGGACTCGTAGCCCCAGCCAATCCATCTCTGAGGTGGTGAAGCAGTCTGGTGACTCTCAAGAGACAGAGAATAGATGTAAGGAATCAGTGCATAGCGACGCTTGATAGTCTTGCGCACAAGGTGGGTAATAGATGGGTGCATCCAAGGCTCAATGACATCACCGATTGAATTGTCTTCGCCTGTCTTGAAGCAGTTGATGGCGAATCGAGGGGAGTAGATGCCTAGTTGGACCCATCGAAGGAGAAGCTCAGGGTCAGGCTGGGGACCCTCGAAGCCACCAATGTCATGCCCATAACATTGCATGAGGGAGAGACCGGCGTTGAGACCGAGAGCAGTCGAGCCTCTCATACTATCCCAGCTGGTAGTGTTGTCACCGCTCCAAGAGCTGCAGGCGTAACGCATAGTGCCTGCTGTAGCACTACGAGTGAGAACGAAAGGGCGTGAGTCTGGGTTAACAGCGAGAAGAGCATCATGAGATGCCTTGCCGTTGAGCTCAGTATGCAAACTGCGACCCCAAAGACCGACTTGAGGGCGCTTCTCAAGCCCTTCAGGAACCTCGAGTACATCCTTGTTGACGTTGAGAGCGCACTCCCATTCGTCATCGGGGATCGTGTACTCGTTGTTGTCGTTCCACATGCAGTCGATACCCTCTTCCGCGAGCTTCTTGATTCCATTGTACCACCAGTTGTAGCCGGCTTCGGAAGTGAAGTCAATATGACCACCGTTGGCTCTCTCACCTCCTCCAGCACTCCAAAGCTTGGTGACAGCTGGTTCTTTTGTGTGAGGATCAAGGAAGAGACCGCCAGCATCCTTGAGCTTCTGGTACTCGGGATGACTGGAAACGAGATATGGCTTCACGTTGGCGATGCAACGCATGCCCAGCTTGTGAAACTCCTTGATCCAATCCTCAGGATCGGGGAAGCGGTGGCGATTCCAGGTGAAGACGTGTCGATTCTTGGGGTGCTGCTCAGCCACGGTGTATCCGGATGACATCTGGTAAGCCGAGCAGGGAATGTCATGCTCCTTCATCTTGTGCGCCAACTCGATCAAGGCTTCGCCAGCGGGGGGGTCGTCCAGCATGGAGTACTTCATGCCTCCAGAGAGGTAGCCAAAGGCCCAGCGAGGGACAAGGAGAGAGTAACCGGCGAGATCAGCGTAGGTCTGAACAACCTCTTTAAGAGTCTTTCCAGTGATAATATACTCTTCTAGACCTCCAAAGTCCTGACGGTAGACCTTGTAGAATCCCCACATACCGTCCATCTCGGAGCCGATGGAGTATTCTCCCCGGGTATGGCTAGTGGAGAACATGGCCACGCAGCCTTGAGGTGTAGCATTGATCAAGAGGGGAATGTTCTTGTAGAGAGGGTCAGTACGGTGGGCGTCATATCCAAAGCTGTCGGTTGCTGATATTTGGAAGCGACGGCCAGAGAGGTCCATTGGTGCAGCTTTTTCTCCAAGACCGACATGGAACGTCTTGCGGTTATACTGAGTGTAATGGGCAACACCATCGCCATTGACGGCATAAGATCTGTTGTCAAGATCTTGGAGAATTGGTGGCTGACCATCGAAGCCTACAGAGAGAAGAGGAGTCTCTCCAGCGTAGTCGACATTGGCGATCACATCACCAATCTGGATCTTGGTACCCTTGTCTGTCGATGTGACTTTTGACTCAGCACCATCTAGCTTCGTCTCAGCACGAGGGACGCTGGGACGAGGCGGCAGAGGATGTGTAGCGGATGTGAAGGTGGTTCTGAAGACGTTGGGGCGGACAGCTTCAAAGCTGAACTCAAAGGGCAGAGTGGCATCGTTGCAACGCAAGTGGACAGACGGCTTGGTGCTGTCTTGGCCAGCTGCATCGACAGTCCACGAAGAGGGAATGCGTTCACGTTGAGGCATAATGAAGTATTAATCGAGTTTTGATGTGCAAACTCAACAGTTAATGATTCAAGGGAAGATAAGAAAGGAGGGAATGTCACTCTTTTAACTTGTCGTAACATGCATTCATTGCCGGGCTCGGGATGCAAGTATCGCCTCATTTACAGCCAATATCTACCGAAAAGAAGCCAACATCGGGTCTATCTCATTTTATCCGACGCTTTGCCGGAGAATTCTGGCCAAGTCCGTTTCTGCGCTGCCGCGTGACCTGTTCCGTACTAAACCCCTCACGCTCGCGCCGGAGAAAACACCAAAAAGTCCGATTTCGTTGCCGAGAATCCCCACGGGGTAAAAAGTCCACTCCGACAGCCCAGCAACGGCATTATTTCTGATGATCATATGGCCCGATTGCTCCGAATTGTTTTGGGCCAGTTTTTCCAATAATAATAAATATTTGGTCGTCTTCGTTTAGACATTAAACAGCTGATATCAAGATCGCAATATTGAGAGCAAGAGATCAAGCTCCACATGCATGTCTTCCAGACCTATCAGCAGCTGAGAATGATATTCCTGCCTGAGGTGTCAAGACAAGACTTCGGTTCTGGATTTCCCCGCGCAAACATGATTCGCCAGGGAGAGCACCAAAATCATGAGAAGCGCGCTTCGGCATTCGATATCAGTTTTAGGCTCAATTATTAAGATGAATCGAGATCAACATGTCACAAACTCATCAACCCTCAGAAGGGATAACTTCGCAAGCGGCCCCATCCTCACGTATCCGTAAGAAAAGATTGCCGGTATAGCCGCCTTGCTTTTGAGACCAGCGAACCTCGACATCAAATGATCAAGTTATTGTGTGCAAATGGAAAGAAGCTGACATATGTCTTTAAGAAAGCATGTATAGCTTGTCGCCAGAGCAAAGTCAGTAGGCATTCAAGTAACTCTTTGGGCGTGCGCAGCTTACATCTCGATTAGGTCAAGTGCAATGGCTCGCGGCCATGCTCTCGGTGTGTATACGATATAGAAGGCTGTGGACTCACAGTGCTGATAGGCAACATAGGTGTTGCCAACTACAAAAGACATGTCAATTTATCGAGAAACCAAAGGAGGACCATGAACTGTTTGGCTTCCCTGTTACCGTTGGCAACAACGTTTCTAATCTCGTCATCACAGCAAGATCGAAGCGCTCCAAAGACAGATCGAGTTTCTCAAATCACGGCTGCGATCAACTCCGGCACCCATGATAGGATATTCACCTACTACCTACCCAACAGAGCATCAGCCACCATTCATAACAGGGAGTCATACGGACAATGCGGATCATGGTGCATACGCGCCTGCACAAGCAAGAGTCTCTTCACAACCCGTGGCATCGACCAGCACGAGCTCACCAGACACCTCTACATTCTTTACCCGATCACAAGGTAAATCGATGTCAGCTTTCGAGACTGATACAACGGCCCCGACAACAGCCGAATTTGGGATCGAGATGAAGGATGACGAGGCGCAGCTGTACTTCAACGCTTTCTTCTCCGGTTGTGACCGCTACGTTCCTGTCTTTGACCAGCGGTTTGACACCATTGAAGCTATCCGCAACAACAGTTCTTTACTATTTATTACAATATGCTCAGTTGGATGTCGTGTACTCAACGGTACGAGTTCGAGATGGCGAGCTCTTGCGCTCCAGACTCAACGCATGCTCAATGCCGCTATCGTCAATCCGTCGATGGGAAGTCTCGAGACGGTACAGGCGATCCTCGTTCAAGCTTGCTATGCGGGAGAGAGGGCACTTCTAATTGCAATTGCGACACGAATGGCCTTGGATCTTGGTTTCCCCGAAGCCTACGATACACTCATTTCGGAATTCGTCTTGGGAGAAATGCAGACGGATAACGGGGACCAAGCAACCTACAATGACAACACTACACGCATGCGCAAGACTAGAGTCTGGCTTCATTTATTGGTAATGAGCTACATTCTGCACGTGGATGCCGGTGGAATGCCAACTTTTAAGTTTCGTGGTGCTTCACGCAGATGCAGAGTTCTTTTGCAAAGTCCACTCGCTACCGGGATGGATCATTATCTCTTTGCTCAAGTCGAGCTCAACGTTCTTCGTGCAAAGATATACGCATCTCTGCCCCAGGGCTCCAATCTAAGTGACGAAGAGATTCTCGATCTTGTGAAAGATGCCAAACTTGACATCGATGTCTGGTTCCAGGACTGGATACGTATCTCGCAGCCGCATCATGAATCGATGCCTTGGTTTGTGCCTAACCTGTCTGTTCAGCGCTGCTGGGCTGATAACATGGCTCTTTGCCGTGCGGTGAGGGCTGCAGGCGTGGAGAACGTCAACGTTATGTCGCCCATCCAGAAGAACATCTTGTCGATGACAAAAGCTTCACTTCAGCAACATCTTGATATCATCATCCAAGAACCAAGGATATATCTCAAGAGCATCCGGTATGCAATGGACTTTGTCTGGGCTAAGAATACTTTCTGTTGCCTTCTTCTGCTCAAGCTGTCTGCTTTGCTCCCTGAAGAAGAGAGGTTACAGACACAAGGACTTAGCAATGAGCTTGTCATGAAGGCTAGCATCTTACTACGGGAACTGGAGCTAGTGGCTGCCGCGGGACACAAAGACGACACTCGATCAAATACCAGCTCACTATACCTCCAACTTTTGAAGACGAGTATACAGAAGTACAAGCGCTGGTTAGGTCAAGATGAAGGAGGCTCCGAAGCGCAACAGTCATCCTTTCCTCTGACCCAAGAGAGGAATTGTGACAATGAGCTTGAGTCTTTTATCCCAGATCAGTTTGTCTTCGAATGGGACTTTCCAGGTCTGACCCTGTTTTCGTCGCCGATCAATGAGGCCGGCTGGATCAATGAACTTCTTGCTGGGGCGCAAGAGTTTGGGGAAAGTGGAAGTAGCATCAATTGGGCTCTAATTGACTTTTCTATGTGAGATAGCCTGCGGAGGCGAGATGTATGAAGTGCCATAGCAGACAATACAAATATGGTTTGCATGTTCTACTACCCTGTTGGGGGCGGTGTTGTGCGTACCATGGGCCCCAAAAGAGAGACCAACTGCACGACTATTGAAACGAACGACGTCAAACGTTAATCTAGCTTTCAGCCCGGTGTTTCTTTTATCTTAACCCTCAACTTGGTAGTACCAAGCTCGACGTGGCAAAGGATCTGGCAGTCGCTTCTGTGAAACAAAGCTAACAGGATCAACTGCCTCAGGAAGCTGAAGCCAATCTTCAAGACCCGGTATAAAATAATGGCCATACAATTATGCACTGCATAACTGACTATGCCCCAGATCAAAGTGATACTGATTTCAGATAACCGATTTACGTCTAGCCTTTAACGGTAGCCAGCTGGACCGTCAGCCCGTTGACTACATTCTAAACTCTTTGACTTCATAGCACGGCCCGCCTTGCCCACTAGCTGTTAAAAATAAGATAGAAACCTGAAACACGATGCCCAAAGGGTCCAAAACACATGAAACTAACGATATGCAGGTATCAACTCCTTATTTCTGTCTAGTATATCAAGTTCTCCTTGTTAATACTATTATAAAAGCAATATCTTCAATTTCATTCCAGTGAAGCTTTGTTGTTAACGTCTAGATACAGTAAGACAGCGATACTTTTTGTCTCATCTTTATCATTCATCTGTTCTGCTCATCAATTGGGCTTCTTACTAAGCATTATAACAAACATCTGGCCTTCATCAAGATGTCTCTCAATCCTTACGCTTCGCCAGACCAAGCGGCGGTATATCATGATATCCCCTCAGAAACGAACATCTCTTCTCCAGACGAAAATAAACCTGAAAGAAGGGGGCGTGCCAAGTGGGGACGGGTGCTTCCCGAGCCGCGCACAAATATCCCACCAAGGTAGCCAATCTCGAGGCCCATTTCAGGCCCAGAGCTGACGTGATTTAACAGGCGACGTGCTAAGACAGCTGATGAGAGAGAACAAAGAATGGTTGAACGCGTACTTCGCAATCGTCGTTCGGCCCATAACTCCCGGGAACGGAAGAAGATTGAGCTTGAAAGGCTCCAGCAAAGAGTTGTTGAACTAGAACAAACTCTAAAAAGCTGCCTAGAAATGAACCATTCTCTGGTCAGGACCATTGAGCAAGCAGGGCTGTCATCCGGCATCAGTCTTCCGCAAAATGCCGTTCCTTGTGCGATTCAAAGGAACGGTGGGCCCGATTTAGAGGATGCCCACATCCCGAAGGGCGATAACCAGGTCCAATCCTTGTCAGATGAGGACCCTTCTGTAGATCCCGTGGGCTGGCTGATGGGGTTGGGCATGACAACGTGGTCATCCAGTAACCTTGCTGAAGCCGAAATGGTTAGCTCGGTCCATGCCGGTTGCACATCCTTGTCAGGGATCCGGGCAGATCATTATACCCCTGAAGTCTGGGAGAGCTCGGGTGATCTTACGCCGACTGACATGCAGGAATACGATTTTACGATTGAGATGTTTGATACGACTGCATGGATGCCTGATGGAAGGTTGGCGGATTAAAGCGCTGGAATCTGGGCAACAAATCCAGGCTTGTAAAGGTCCAGAATAGTTAGCAAACCGTCAGTTTTGTATGTCAGGATCAGTGAATTATTAGCCCTCCAAGAAATAGAAAGGCCCAAACACCGTGTACAGAGCTTGATGACAGAATAGTTATGAAGAAGTGCAACTTGGAAAAGAATCTCACTTAGTCGCAATACAGTCCCCAACGCTACATCAAAGATGATAAGAAACTCACCCAATGACTGCAATACACGTAACTCATCCTTCGAGGTTTAGTTACAAGTACGTACCGCTTGAAAGAACAACTATATCCGTTTCAGGCGTTAGACTGACAAGATAAGAAGCGTTGGTTTGTGTAAAGGCCATCTGTATCTTGGGATGTTTACCTATGTTTCAAGCATCTGACTGAGCATATAGTGGTCAGTGTCCCCGACATAAAGTTGTGTCTAGAGCCACCTGGATCATGCAGAAATAGTACCCAAGGTAGACGTCAGCATTGCCATTATGGACACGTCGTTGCTACAAACCCGAAACATTTTGAGAATAGGCCAGCGTTTTTGGCAGAGTGAACGATTGATCCTACCAATATTAAAACCGATAGATAGCATATTATCATGTCAAGAGTTCTGTCTCAGTAATTTCTTCAACAAATTTCGTCTTGCCTCAACTCCCTCAGCGTACCACTACAACTATTAAAAACATGCTTCTACCCCAGGCGTCCTCTTATGAAATCCCCGTGGTTGTTCTGATACCAGCAACACCTCTGTCAAATACCTTCGGTCGGCAAACATCACAGCACTACTTGGAAAAAGAATTCATTATCAAGCGCCAAGTCGGATACGCCGATATTGAGAGTTCTCGACTTGGCGACAAGGCAGAGAACTTTAGTTGCCAAGCAAAATACTGCTTATCCTATCAGCCGGATAAGAGACTTGTGCCTGCGCCTTATGTCTTCAAGCAAAGTTGGACGCTAGTTTATCAGGTCGTCCGTGTCGTTATGGAAGATTGTTGTTATGACTTGGCAGAAAGATGGCTTCCTGGTATACTGCGGGCAGAGCTAGGAGCCCGGTCTCATTCTACATGGCCTGCGTCGGTAGAGCTATCCACTTTGATTACAGAAACGGCACCCAACAAGTGGCCTATCCGACCGAGGTTTAGTTTCAACTGCTGGGCCCTATTTTGGAGAAAGTACCAAGCCCACTTGGCGCTTCGGTCCGCTACCGAGAGTTCGACAACCCTGGAAAGTTTATTGACAGATGCTTGGTTGATTGGCAAGATGGTTTTGAGCGGACGACCGGTGACTGTCTACGACGCTAGAAGCCTCGTGAAACTGGCTTTGAAGCTAGCAAAAGCCGCCAGGGATGAAGTGCGTCTAGCTGTGCTTGAAAATTTGAAAACTTGCATAGATAGAAAAGTCATCGTGATGGAGGTCCTTGAGAATATGAGGCGAAGGAAATCGAGGTAAATACAACTGAAAATATAAGCCATTATTACCCATTCTTGATTAAACGTCTCATATGCAATATCGGAAGAACAATGCAGAGTAATCTGTGCCAAGGGAACGGTTATCCAGTCGGCAACATGTCCGTGCCGCACGGTTATCGTCCACGTTATCTGATTAGTTATTTTGCGAGGAATAAGGACAGGGGACCATAAGCAGGGGTTAACTACAAGTCTGCTGATCTACAAGCTTGTAGATAAGCAGAACCTTGCTCTTTTTACCCACTGAGATCTTGGTGGTTGGCAATCGGGGCCGAAGCCGAAGCCCAACCGTAAGCAGTGCATATACGAGCAAAAGGTACTAGCATTATTTAGTAAGTGGCGTGATTGCCATGCTTTGTTTCATTCGGTATTCGGAAATGCTAGTCTGAATGGAGAAAGATGCATGAACGATGCCATCATTATCAAAGGGGCAAACGTGTCGTAAACCACAGAAAACCCTCTCAAATGGGCTGCATAAGCCTCAAGAGAAACCCTTAGCTGTTGTTGCCGCCATAGCCATTGCATCGGTACCTGAAACTCTGTGCAGAAGCATGCAGCTCGAGATCCACCAAGCGTGCAACCATATAATCGAGATTTGGCCAACAAACTGAATGACAATGCCTGTCAATCTTTAGCAGTAGCTCTCATCGGGATGTCTTAAGCCCTGTCTCTCCATTCGCGTTGTTGAAGACTCCTTATCTCATCAAGGCCTGTTCTTGAGATATCCAATTCACGAACCGGAGGCTCATTTGGGTGAGCGTTGCCAAGGTATTCGGTGGGATAAGCCACCCATCAGCGTTTCCAACAACACGTTTCAGCCCAACCAGAGCTTCTTCATTAGCGGACGGTTGTGGCGTGAGGGAGGTAGGCATGATAGTATTCGGCAGTTTTTGGAGAGCAAATCATCAAACAGCTTTCGGCACTTTTCGTCTGACCTGAAATCGTGCAAGCATTGAGTTGTGGCGTTGGGATGACTCTGGATCTAGTTAGTGCTCACCTGGGCTTGGGTCCCCTGTTATACGAGATATTTCCTTGGCATGCCGACATAAACTTTGTCGCACACCACAAACAAAGAACAGCTGCAGCGCAAACCGACATGCGCGGCGGGCGACCAAGTTACTCAAGAGACTCGGTAGTCGGAACAACGACCACACGTAGAAATCGATATCTACACGGTACACGTGGGTGACAGATTGCCCGCTGTCGTTTCTCCATGGCAAAAGCGACAATCTGTCAGAAGATGCTCTCATTAAGCGCTGCTATGGGAGCTTCAACGAATCCCGGGGCATGTCAAAGGCTGAGAACATAAGTAGATATACAGAAGCTCAAATCGAATCATTTTGATTGTTGTTCTGATAACAGCCGAACTGATAGCATATTTTACACTGTCAATCATTCATATTTACCCTGATCACATACGTCTCCTAACTATATCACCACAAAATGCCTCTCCAAGATCAATTAAGGCACGACTTTCAGTCGCCATCCATGGCTTGCTTTGACAAGATTACGTCTGTTTCTCCCCGTCTGTCGGCATTTTGTGAAATCCCACCAGCAGACAAACTGGACCACGCAACGAGAATGTCTTTTCTCGTTTCCCTGACAATTGATCAGTCACACGGGATATCGGGACAAGATACAGCGGTCAACAAGCACAATTGTCGACAGGCTAGAAACCAACCACCAGGACGAGGTATTCCATCCTCTAATGGTGCCGTTGCAGCTCTTTACCATGATAATGAGAGCCGAAAATACTCGAGATCATTTCGTCGCCCGGTAAACGCCGTCCTCATTTTATGTATCTCTCCAGAAGCACAACAGATCAAGACGCAGATCGTTGAGAGAGCTATCCGGTGTTTGAAGGGGGCTCTGCGGAAAGGCGACAGTTTTGGCATCATCAGACCACGTTCCGAAGGAAAATGGGAATATTCAGTGGCCAAGTTCTTCGAAGGACATTGGACCTGGGATGATGCCTCATCCAGCACATTATTCCGAGGACCGAAACATCTTGCAAGGGAGCTCATGTCTGGTATCAGCATAGCGATTGATGCATTGACTGAAAGGCAATCTGCCGCCACGACTTGCCCTACTCTGATGGTCGTCAGTGACGTAGCAACAGTCGAGACTTCTGGAATCGAGAGCATCACAGCTCGGGCAAATGTCGCTGGTATTGGTATCTGTACGTTCGGTTTCGGCGTATCCCACGACCCAGAAGCCCTTGTACAGCTCGCCTCCGGAACCAATGCAACATACACCTACGTCAAAGACTGGATGGGCCTTCCTGACTCTCTGCTGGCCTGTTTCCGCTTCCTCGGGAGGGTAGTACTAGAGAATGTCAAGTTGACGTTTAGAACCGATAGCTCCTCACCAGTATCGGTGCAGGGAATCGACGACCACCGTGATTCTGGGATTGAGTTAGATGGAGAAAAAGTCGTTATCTTGCTTGGGAACCTCTGTCTCAAGGATCAGCGAGATACTGTCGTACACCTGTGGTCCAAACCTGACGCATTGCAGTCCGACAAGACAAGTCAGGATGGTCAGCTACCTGGGTCACCAGTACTTAACAAAGGGGAAGAGGGTGACGGAAACGGGCGTATCTATTTCCGGGCTGACGTCAGCTGGGATAACGTGATACATGAGCAACTGGCAGTTCAGCACCCAGGACCCTTGATCGTGCAAGTTCCGATCAAAGCCCCGTGCCCGCGTTTGCATTCGACCGCGATGATACCCCGCATGGGTTTCAATTCCAGCATTACCCAACGGAGACTTGAAATCTTCGTAGCTGACACCTTGTCCAAGATTTTACGTTTCACTTCATCGGGGCAATCTTCGAAAGCTATCCGCTTGATGACTCATGTCTGCCATGTATTGCAGAGCATTTGTGAAGCCACGGATGCAAGACCTCAACTCACACAAATACATAGAAGAAAACGTCAAACGGATCAAAAAACGGCTATCGAGGGTCAACTGAGATGGTGTGGCTGGCACACCCGTCAGGCGGTTCCCGTTCACTTTGTTGGCTCATCATGCGAGGTATCACAGTCGAGATACAGAAAGATAATGACTACATTTCTCCAGGATGTCCAGGAATGGAGACGTTGGATTGCTTACCCTGAAATCTTTTCCATCGACAATCGTCAGTCAATATATCATACAATTAGTACAATTAGTTCTCAGAGAACATTTTAGATATAATGAATTCTAGAATCTTCCATTTACTTCCACTTTGGACCTCTAGCTGATATGAAAATCTAAGTAATTATATTCGTACTCGATTCCGAAATCTTCCGTAATGGCGTTTTTTGGTTAAACTTTATTATTCCGCTCCAAAATCCGCTAACCAAAAACACCATCGTGAGAGACAAGCCTGGCAAGGCTACTGTACATCTCATGCGAGTCGCTGGGCCCTGCAGGGTCTAGAGAATTTGGAAACAGGCTGCCAAGCGAGCTAGCCATTTAATGAGCTTCGTGTATGCTTCTGTCGTCTATGAGGCTAATGGTGTTTCTTACAAGCATAAATGCTCATTATGGCTCAGGTTCTCTGGTGACAATGCGGTTCATTGCTGAACTCATTGCAGCTTTCCCAGGTATCCGGCAAGTGGTACCTACGGTTATCTTAATGCACGCACGGAATGCAGGTTCTATCGCATCTACCCATGTTATTCAAGTGACTAGGGCTGAGTGGCTGAGTGCGTAGCGTCTCCTAACCGAGATGTGTCTTGGCAACTCGAAGCGAAGTTTGACTTCAACAGGTTTTAGTACAAAGACCCCGGCAGATAATTACATATGCATAGGGAGTGCTTTGATGCGTTTTCATGATCTACATAGCGCTTGAAACGTTTTGAGTAAGGGTCTAATGGGTAGAGAATGCTGCTTGAGACTACCCTTGCAACAGAATGGAGACCCAATTTATCGAACTATTCATTGCCAATTGAAGATCGTCTCTGAAAACGTGGGAAAGTATAGCACATAGATATCAAGTATTAAAAGATACAAGAAAACTCTAACAACATCGCCAAGATGCTTATCTCGCAAAGGCGGGGACTGGATCATCTTTCAGGGGCTTTTCTTGGTACGTGCACTCGAATCCTACCGCCTCCCTCGGTTTAGCTAAGTTTCCCAGCCCGCTAAAGAACGAATAGAAGTTTCTGTGTGGCAGCCTTTCTGCCAGACGTAGCCCAATAGAGCTATGAACTGCAGCACGAAGGCTTCGTGTGATCTCTAACCAGGGCCGTGTTGCTGCTGAAATCGTATGATGATAAGGAGCTTCATTAAGAATTAGGTGTAGCATGAGCGAATGAGTGGTGTCTTTGCCGGAGTAGCAGCGCACACTAGCGTAAGTAGCGGCCGCATGTTCAGGACGTCGGGACTACAAGGATAGCAGGCTACCATTGTCTCCCATTTGGCCCTGCCCATAAACAAAACTAGATAAGAAATCAACTGAGCGATTCTGGATTACCCCTAAGATGCACAGTATAGCTAATAGTGAAATATTCTTGAACTTATAAATGTTTCAGACCCTAAATTATTACTACCATCTCTAAAACGCTACAGTCAAACACTGGTTTGTAAGCAGTGTATGATTGAGCTGGCTAAGTTCCCTCCTTATCATTTAACAGTCATCCATAATGTCGTCGCCCAACATCGACTTGGCTATTACATTGCCTACCTTGGTAGGGTCTGTATTATCAACTATAGCCATAATTGTAGTGCTCATTCTGCACGCTATATCTCCTCCTACACGTCGACATGTGCGTCATGCCCTGATTCTTAATCTCCTGTTATGCGGTATGATCCCTAAGAGAGAGTAATTAAATGTATTAGTCTAACAAATTACACAAGACTTGGTAGATATGATAAACAACACTATAAGCGGTAGTGTAGCACTCAAGTATGGTCCGCTCGACAAGGCTCTAACCAAAAAGCAATGTATCGCCAATGCTTGGGTGGGCCAACTTACAGTGCAGACGATTGACTTTAACATCTTATTTATATCAATAACTGTTCTACTCACCGTGCGAAAGGGTCACCTCCTCCAAGACTCGTCCTTGTGGAGTGTCATCTTAATATGCTTCTGTGCGTGGATCCCAGGAATTATCACCAGTACGTGACTCTTCTGAGACAGGTTATAACTCTATATTCACTGCTCTACATAGGTTTCGCTGCCTTGGGGCTTCAAGCATATGGTCCGGTCGGTGGCAATTGGTGCTGGATTCAAAAGAAGTATCCTATTCTACGGTGGAGCTTATCCTTCGGCTGGCGGCTCTTTATTTTCTTCTTGGTGATCGTCATTTATACTATGGTTTACTTCCAGCTCAAACGAGCGTTTGGCCGTTTTGGCTTTTCGGGGCCTTCTTCCAGTGGAACGAATCTCACTTCAACTGAAACAGCAACGCGCACTCAGCTCGACCCAACTCCAGCTGAGCCCCATATCCTGAAAAGCACATCGCTCACTGTTGCCTTTGAACTCCGAAAGATGAATGATCCGCACAGTGATTCTTCATCTACAGCGCCCCTCAGCAATCAAGCTCAGAGCGACAGTAATCCGCGGTCTCATTTTTCTACTGCCCCGGCTTTTACGTCATACCAAACCAGCTTTGCCCAACAGGCACGGATGCCTGCAGAGCAGCCGCGGAAGACGGCATCGCCCAATTTACGAAGGATGATGTTGCTGAATGGATATCCACTAGGCTATCTCATTCTCTGGACTCCTGGAGTAATCAATCGCTTCATCGAAATTAAAGGCATGTCGTCACCACCATGGCTCGTCGCTTTACTGGCTTCTACACAATACATTGGGCTGGTACATGCAATCACTTATGGCTACAATGAGCAGCTTAGACGGTCTGTGCGATCGTGGAAGGCTTTCCGACAGAGAGCGGAAAGGATTGAGGATTAATGAATTAATGGAAGATTAGGATTGGGTCTTGTGACCAGGAGTGTTTGGTATATGGGCGTTTTAGTGACGTTGTATAGCAAAGTGTAACTCATAAGCATAAATTAATTTACTATATTAGTAACTAGAATAAAAGTTTATTACTTAGGTTTCTTTACCTAGATTATATTAGCTAAGAATTAGTAAAATAATTACTTAAGTTATTTAGAAGCTTTTAGTAACTAGTAAAAGGAATAATTACTTAATATTAGGCCTATATATATTATCTTAAAATTAAAGTATTTAACTATCAGGTTAATACTAGTAATAACATTTAACTATATAATATTATAAACATTATAGGTAAGGTATATAGTACTAATATCCTTATGTTAAGAGGGGGCTAAAGTACCTTTAAGGTCTTTATAGTAATATATACACTTAGTTACAGGACTTAATAGTAAGCAATACGTACTATCCGTAAACTCTAGATATATAGGAATATTCTCTCTTAAGATAGAAATTATGAGTAAGTATAATATTATATATAGGCAACTTATAAGAACTGGGTGGCTAAAGCAAATAGTTATATATTGATCAGTCCTAGTCTAAATAATTCCAAACGAGCGTCCTTTATCAATCCGTTCTAAATGAGTGTGTTGATCCTCTAATCAGTCAATCGTGCAATCGCGTTCTTGTGTCAGTCTAATCTGCTAATAAGGCCCCAAAAGCTATTAGCTCCTTGCTATGTTGAATGTCAGCACTGTTATACGTCTATCTTCGACTAAAGCCGTAAGGTCTGTTGAAGGTATACATACTAGGAGCTTAAGCCAACTGGTAATAAGCTGGAAGAGGCTGCGACTTCTCCCAGAAGCTGATCGTGACGTCGCAGTTCTTATAGACAGCATAACAAGCATCTCCTCCTCCAAATGAAGTTGGGAGAATGATCCAGTAGGTGCCACTATAATCACCAAGATTAAAGTTATAAGTGAGGTCAACGTTGTCGTTATTGCTGTAAAGTCTGTAAGTATGTGAAAACATATAGAATGGTAGTGTAAATCCTCCTTGTATAATGAGGTGAAAGACTTACCCAGGGACGGATTGCGTCATTGACTGGAACTTGGCGTTCATAACGCCTCCATGAAACCCATCGATGTAATAGGTGTTACCAGGAACAGTAGGTAACTTGTGATTCTGTTTGTGGTGGTTACGTCCGCAGTGAGCGCTAGTGATAAGGTCGCATTGCACTGCCGCATTGGCGACTTGAGAGAAGCCAAGGAGAACGGTAAGCGCAACAACACTGTTGGCTGGGGCGAAAAAGGTTGAGAAGAACATCTTTGATAGCGAAAGAGTAAGATAAGCTTGTTGAGTTGAAAGTAAGGGTGCTGAAAGTTAGATGAGGTCTGGTCTTGAATGAATGCTTGGATTTGAATCTGGACTTCTGATAATTTTAAGGGGCACCATAACCATATATATAGGCAGAACCAATCTAAAGAAGTCAAAGCCACCAGCTATCAAGCGACCACGTATTGCTTAAAGAGTTAGATAAGAGCTATGTGAGTATGTTAACTGGTAAGATACTGGGTCGGTCTACTTGCTCACGTGTGATGTTTCCAACAAATCAGTAGTGTGTTTCATCCTGCTAATTATGAAACTTTATAATTTAAAAGTAAAACTGTATCTGAATTCGCCTGGCCATCATGATAGCGTGTCTTCTTTGTTGGCCGATTGCATAATTGATACAGTTGTCAACATGAGCTGAAATCATCCGTGCTTCTAAGCTTGTGAAATTTAACACGGTAGATGCTTGATACACGTGTCGACATGGCCTGAAGAAATCCGTGCTCCTGGAATTGAGGAACATGATACGCTAGGAACTTTTTAACTCTTATCAATTCCAAATTGACAGATTGATCTTTTCGGCTCAGTGGGAAGACCACGTACTGAGTAACTGTACAGAGTATCGTTATTACCGATTACGTGTCTTGTTGCCAATTTCTTGCTATGAAGTTTAATTCAATCACAAGATCGCCCTGGCGCGTTTCTATAAAAGATCCGCTTACCTCTTTTAATATTCTTTCCAGTATACCACATTAAATCACATCATATCATACTACCTCAGTCTCTACTATCAACATTCCTATTCAATCTTTATCTTCTCCGCCATGCTTACTGGACTTGTTCTAGCATTGGCCATTAGCCAAGTGCACTGTCTCGTCACAAAGACTGTGCAAGAGCGCTCTTCTCCTAACACTACCACGCCTCTTTTCGTAAAGGATGGTAACGTATTTAAGCCTTACGACGCTTTCGACTTCAAGAACTGGGCCCCTGAGTCCTCCTTCTACAATGGGCTTCATATGGTCGAGACAACCATAGAGGTTGAAGGCCAAAAGTTGACCTATCAGGATTTCAACATGTCTTCCCTCAGTCTAGAGGATTTCAAGACCCATGTTATGAATACTAAAGACTTCCAAGATGCCAGCGGGAAGTTCCTCCCAACGGATGCGGAGGTTGAGGCTTACCAGTATGTCCCCTTGATTTGGAGTTTGTGCTATTCTAGGCCGTAAACTGATAGCCGGATCACCAGGAAGTCACTTATTGCCAATCAGGAGGACCCCAATGCCAAGATTGTCCTTCCGAAAAGCCTCAACAAGAGAGGTTGCGTCTATGACGGTGACAGATGCAGTTCCCAGTGCACTAACCTTATCTCGCGTGGCGTTCGCCAGTCTCTGAATCCTGATGTATATGGAGCCTACCATTATGTATCGGGTTCTCTTTGTGGCACCGGTCTTATCTCTAAGTCCGTGGCAGTCACGCATCCGTCTGGTATCACCATAGGAGGCTATGGACAAATCCCTGGGGTAAGTCAGGAAGGGATTCTCATAATATCCAGTATCCCCACACTTGCCAGTCCTTTGTTCTCTTGCTAACTTAAGATAAACAGTTTGGCAAGGGTTGGGTCAAGGCGGTGTCAACGTTCTTTAGTACCTTTGGCTTTTCCCCCAGCAAATCCCCTGACTCGTAAGTTATCCCGGAGCATCAAGCAAATATCCTGGCCTTCTCTCGAGTTTGCAGTTAGACGGGTTTTCTGACAATTCGTCGCAGCGTCAGTACCACTATCTCTTATGGTGGAACCTGCGGTCCTTTCAATGTTTGCTTCCTATGGGAACGACCTCACTTCTCAGTGGACAAGGGTGTTATCGTGGTGAGTAATGGGCTAGCTATATATATATATAGCACTTCTGATAACCTTTGATGCAGACCCAGTTCATCGACGTAGGCTCAAGGCGAGCTTGCAGAAAACCTCAAATCACTCCTTACGAAGCTCATATTATGCACGACGAGAAAGATCCCGGCGGCGCCAGTATGTTTTCTTTCTCTTTAGATATTATCTTAGCAGTTAAGGGCTAACCTCACGAATGTAGCTTCCAACGGTATTTGCTACTCTATGAGAAACCACGGATGTGGTAGCCGAGTTGACGGTACAAAGACTCTCCAACGCTGCCCTAATAACTATTAGCACTTGTTTTGACACGTTTATGAGGACGACTTCTACGTACTGCCTTCAGAGTCTTTGTGAAAAAAGACGAAGATAGCTAAAAGGAGCGGTCGTTCGGCCGGGTATCTTAGTGGTTGGTAAATCATCATCACCCTCGGCACTCAAGTTTGTGATATAAGAACAGTTGGAAATGCTTGGAGATTAAAGCTAAGAGGAGAGGACTATTACGAAGCAACACTGTCATTACTGCAGATGCGGATTTCATTATGTAAACACCCACAGTCATTACCTATAGATATAGATTTCATTATATAAAGAACTACAGTTATTATCAGAATATCTACATTTAGTTATTTATAATTATACATTCTTTTCCATATCAAGAGAAAGCATGTCATGGGGGAGAGTGTCAATGGCTTCTTAAGACCTACATCTACTACTAAGGAGATCATCTTTACTAACAAAGCTCAAGAAGCACTGGAGACGCCCTTAGACTTATCGTGGCGCATTGTTCTCCGCCCAGCTGATCTTGATGCTAGATCTTCGTGCTGTAGGCTAAGTGGCGGTCTCTTTTGTAAAGTCAAAGATCACACTGAATACCACCAACGATGGCAATCTAATGGTACTTACATGGTACTTGCCCTGGTGAGCATTATCGCACGCACATTTCTCTTGACATGGAGCTGTTCTCTTAATCCTTATACGACACAAACCCCAGCTACTTGGCAGAAAGCAGCCACTTCTGGAAAGACTATCAAAGAGCTCGACCTTGACCATGAGCTGGGCTTGAAGTTGATAATTCCTGCCCGGATAACCTGTGACTTATTGTATGCTGTCTCTGCATTCGATGGTGCACATCATCTAATAGCTCATAGCTTTTGGTCCCTGAAACTCAGTTTGCTGACCTTTTACTCGCGATTCGTCAATCATCTGTCATAGGGGAAAGCAGTTAGCACTATACTCTGGTAGATCGTTATCCTTACCTTTGTGGGCCTCGTCATCGCGACCTTGACCGAATGCAGACCTCTCTCTTTGTTAGTCACCCCAGCCATATCAGAGATAGAACTGACCACCACGCCTGCAGAAACTGGAGAATCGTACCTAAAGATCAACGTATGTGTTTGACCTCGGCCAGAGGCTATGATGCTGATGTGACCAGGAGACTCATGTAGCCAACGGCTCGTAAACCGGTGGATTATGGCTGTTACCAACGTTGCGACAGATATAGCGCTTATCATTCTACCCTTTTCAGTGCTATTTCAGGCGAAGCTTGACCACCGACAGCACATATATGACCTGATATGTCACGATGGATATTGACTGTATTGTCTTAGCATATTTTAACTCTCACTTCTTTTTGGGGTCGGAAACATTGTCGTCGTTATCACTATTATTCAAATCCCTTTAAATTTTATGTCCACCGTCACTCAAAGTGCACGCTCGATGGTGTGCTGTAAGAAACTTCGGCACTGAACTCGCTAACAGCTTATGGATAGTGAGCATCTGTTAAGACTATCTGTGCCTGTGTTGTAGCCAACGCCACCTTTTTCTACGAGCTCATCAAGGATTTCCAAAGTCCAAGTACTTTGCGTCAAAACCGCAATACTACTCCATGCAACATCTCCATGAAGAATCTACAGTCTCCATTATGTTGACTGACAACTGGAATGACAGAACACGGCTTTCAGGGGGAGAAATTAGTATAGAAGCTTTATGGCTGGCAGACGTGAATGGATTGGCTGATTCCCTGTCCGGGAGCATACTCAGAACTCAAACGGTAATGAGCCTTGGCGATAACACTGAGTTCGTATATATCCATACTGTAACTAGACTTCCTCATGGGACGTTTTCCAGTTTGCTAAGGCCTGGAACCCCCAATACTATGGGGTTGACTACCGCCTATAAGGTTAAGCATTATGCTGCGAACACAATAGAAACATCCATCTTGACGCTGTCGGCTGACGCCGAGTGCCGAATGTAATTCCCGTATCCCAAACGACGGCAAGGGATAGACGCGTGATATGAAAGGCGGAAGCAGACAGCCGGGGCGCTTAGTAGCTTGCTAAAACTGGGTACAGGGGTTATACTACCTCGCCAAAAGTTCACCTTTAGCCTCTATATAAATTGTTCGGGGCGGTGCAGGGTTGGTGTAGGCAGCTGATAATAGCAACATTCATTCTCTGGTATGCTCAAGCGAACTTGAGGGGCGTATATGATTTCGAGTCCTAGACTATTACTCTCCGCACTCTTGAAGGGGAAGACTGGGTTAAGTTTGTTACGCCAAAGTACTGTACAGTACCTTCTGGAACGTTCAAGCGCCACACTTGACACATTGAAACTAGAGCAATGGGGTAAGGGCGGCTACCAGTTCGCGTATCAGATCTTTTCCGTCGGGTAATTCTTTTGCCCCAAGCCCCAAAAGATCGACAAGGCCAGCGCGTAGATCGGAAAAGAATAGGTGTGATTGGGCAAGATTGTGCCACTAGCTTGAACCTTATTTGCCCTACCGCATCAGCCACCAACAGGTGGCTTTATACAATCACCTACGGAGTACTCTGTAGGTGACCATTGCTATTCTAGATACCATATTGTGGTATACGGTCACTAGCCAGGAGTCCTTTCTATCAGCTGACCAACATGGCAAAGCGGCTTAAAGCTGCCCTAACGCGTTAGACTACATCACAAACGTCACATGGCTTGTTGGTTAGGGAATACCGGTAGACTATAGCGGCCGCATTCTGCGGGCGAGTGCGAGTCACGGCCATACGAATTCTGCGTGATTTGTCGTCCCCTTACTTAAAACAGGGTTACATTTTCAGCCTCACATCGGAATTCTCCGCAGGTTATTGAGTGCGCTAATCCAGGTTCCGATTAGTTCTCAAGCCATAAGGTCTATGGCTTACACCCAACAGTACACGTCCGGGACCGAAGTGGGAAAACATGTGATGGAAGTAGCTTGCACTGTACGTTTTCTGACAGTTACAACCACAGTGCGTAACTGTGAGGGCTTCCCCAAGGCCAAGACATTCCCCTGTCTCGGTGTGAAATCCCCAAAAGAGCGTGCATCATTAAAAACGCCACCATGCGCCGATTTGTGACTCCGAGCTGAAATGGGGGGCAGCTAGTAGCATAACTTGGCTTGTTTAGAGCGTTGGCTAGGCGCAAATGCCTGGTCTAGGTGTGTGGCCACGCTGTACGATGCGTCTCATGAGCCTCTATGGTACACGTTTCTCGGGTTTATCTTCCTTTCCATCTTCTTCAATTATTAATAAAATGCACTCAGGATAAGGAAGAAGAGCAGAATGGCATACACCAAGAGCCTCTGATCTGTCACTAACACCTGTCTACTATTCTCCCTCAACCCCTAAAGGCGGTAGGGGCTAGAAAGATACTGTTATAGTTCCGTACTGTACAAAGGTTACTACTGACCTTCTGAAAGGTTAAGAAGAGGTTATTCCCACCTTCTAAGATATTGTGAGTTATCGCTGGGGATCTTAAGATGGCTATCTTTTACGGTACCTTACTATACTTGCCACCTAGGTATAAGTCCCTGTAATTGGAGGTGCCTACACGTAGTGATCTACAGTATACAATATACTTCTGGCCTCTGCAACCTGTAGATTATCTGCACTGATACATTATACACTTAAGTGAGGGAGTTTCTCCGGCCATGATGTCATTTGCTTCTTTGTAATTTGGAGATACGAGCTGCCGTATTATTTTGGCGCCCTTAAAGCCATCCATGGAATCAATCTACTCCGTAAGCACTAACCAATTTAAGGCCTTACCTCACTAGCAATTGTACATAAGCTCGGACTGTGACATGGTCCAGCGGTGTTCTTCCTGCCCTTAATCCTGCCTGTCAGACCTACACCATACTTCTAGTTTCTATACGCTCTCGAGAAACAAATCGCTCAAATGGCCAGAATCGCGAAATCGAATTCCCGCAGGCGAAGTTACGGGAAGCGCAGTAAGAAGGGCTGTAATTGCTGCCGTGCTAGCCATCTTCGCTGTGATGAAGGACAGCCGATCTGGTAGGACTTGTCTCAGCATTTTACTCTGTCTCTCTCCCTCTCTCTACAATACATCTTGATATTGATCGTCCAGCTCGCCCCGAATTGACGCTATTATGGAATCATAGCTAATCGTTCTGGCCGATACAGCACAAGATGTCTCACCCGAGGCTATCGATGCATTTATAGACCTCTTACATCACTTATACCGTCGCTTCCAGAGCCTCCTAAGCCTAAGGAGAAATTACTACTGCCCCTTCCAACGCCCTCGAGCGCTCGCGAGACGACAAAATCGCCCCATTCGGAGGTTCCGCCTGCCCCGACGGAATTCCAGTTGACCGCAGCATCTCAACAGACATCTGCCGACCAAACACCTTCATTTACGCCTACTGGAGAAAGCTTTATCCGATGTAACTCGTGAGAAAACCGACTTCTAAGAACTCGACGGCTATACAGACACTCGGTACTGACGTGTCTGGCCTACCAGTACGATTCCAATAGTTCATGGTACAGAGGGTGGAATAACTAAAGTGATCTGGGGACTCAATTATGTAGGTCATATTCCACTGCTAAACCCTTACTAATTGTCCTGTAGGGCTGTATCTACGCTCCGCCCCTTGAAATGGGGATGTTCTCGGGTCCCCACGACTACAATCTCAGCATACCGGCCATGTACCCGCACACTCTCTCATCTCAAGCGCCCATAATTCCTACTTTTGTTGACGAAGGTACGGGCTGGTTGACACCGCTTTCCTCGACGACGGTCTTGGGCAGTTCCCCTATGGGAAGTCAGTCGAGCTGCATGTCTTGTAGCCTGGAGGCGGAGGCGAGCAGATACCGTGAACCATTCTGTAGAGGTCCATCGAGCAATGATCCCTCAGGCCCATCAATTTAAGGCCATCATGTAACTACAAACCTACTTAATAAACACTCTGACGGCCGTAGGTCACAGGGGACGATTCTTTCCATCTGGCCATTATTGTACATCATTTGGTATGGGAAGACCTCGGCAGTCGGGTCTTCTGTATCGATAGCGATAATCTAGCACCACGAGCCCTGAGATATTCACAGGGTAAGGTGGGGATCCTGCCCCTGTAAAAGGTCACACATTGGCATCATGCCGATGCGGGGAGGCCGTTCCCCGTTGTGGCGTGCGTCGAACCGCTATAGCCGCTGATGTCAAAACCTTCTCTTTGGGGTCCTTTGACGAGACACAAGCGTCGGGTAGTGTTCTGCCATGTGATAGGGCCGCTTGCCACGGACTCTCTATATGGTAGCTTAGTTCTATGGTGCGGAGTCTGGGGAGGGATACTAAAGCTGAGAAGAAAAGTGCCTGTAGATCGCCACAGGCATTTGCGTTTGTCTCGTCTCATATGAGTCTTGCGTAGATGTACGTACATCCGTAGATAAGGAGTTGTTAACGCTTGCCAAGCAAACCCGGTAAGAGTCTAGACTTTCCCGCTTTTTGGCCCCCATCTCTTGTAGGGCAGGATCAGACCATGGCTGAAGTTACCTAGCTGCAGGATTCTCTCCGCGTCTCGGCGGCGGTGCTTAGACCAGGGGTTTCTTCGGGACCGAGTCCCCTACGTAATTAACTTTAATTTTACATCTTAATCACCTGCGTTTAGCTTCAAAACAATGCACCCAAGAGATAATTCTCCCTTTAGCCTGGGGATTTATTGCCTTTAGTATTATATTTAATAAAGGAAAAATAACTACCTTTAAAAGCTAACTACTTAGGATTTATTTAGTTAATATCTATGCCTTTAGTATTAATTAAATATACTAAACCTTTATTAAGATTATATAGTTATAATAAAGCCTTAATATAGTTAATTAAATACTATATAAAAACCTATATTTATAC
>JABSTN010000175.1:0-76239 GCA_013759125.1 Fusarium sp. NRRL 53293 | reverse complement strand
AGCTGCTATGCCTTCTATAGCAGCTAGGAAGTTTTCGGGTAAAATTGATTGTACAGACATGGTCACGGGCTAAGTTGTTGGTTTCTTCAATGATTTCCGGAACTGTGGGGTACCACTGCTGCTCGGGCTTATATTCCAACTCATTCAATTCAGTATGTACTAAGAACTATGTAACTATGTCATGCTCTCTCCTCTTCATGCGGGTGTCAATCCACCGAAACCTAAACGTCTTTGAAACCAGTCCACTGACTTAGGCGGCTGTAGCGAAACCAATACGAGAGTTGGTAGTATCGTATACAGAGTAATAGTTCTCAAGGAACTTCTGTCCGATAATGATGTTGACACCAGAGGAGCCTCCGTCGGAGATCCAAGAGTAGTACTTGCCAGAGGACAAACCGAAGAAGCTATACTGAGCAGTAGGGACCAAGTACTGTGCGGGCGTGAGGGTGTAAGTCGTCGACCCAAACTTGATACCAAAGTTGGAGGTAGGCTTCTTGGTGAAAGCAGCAAGGCCGGTGGAGCTGTCAGTAGAGCCACCAGCGGCAGACAGGAACTTGTTGTAGGCGCTAGTAGGGATGTAGATAAGTGTAGTGCCGGTGTCGACGATGCCGCTGCCGGAGCCAAGAGTTGTAGATCCATAGGTAAAGCCAGCAACGGAGATACCCCAGTACTGAGAAGCTGTGCCACTGGTAAGGGCAGGGAAGTAGGTGAGGGAACCGGTGTACTTGGAGCTGTCGACACCACCGAGGGTCAACTCTCCATTAGTATCACTAGAATCGCTACCAGACTCTGGCTTGAAGGAGACACCCAGCACCTCGGATGAGATTGAGCCTTGGCTGTAGAGGTTGTCCATAAAGGTAGGAACGGTGTTGACGTTGGAGACGGTACCCTCAGTGAGATCAACGGGACCAAAGCCAATGATACCATCAACACCTGAGAACCCACTGGCACTGCTGGCAGCACCAATGGACTGTGCGGAAACACTGAGGCCGCCAAAGCTGACCTTGTCCGTATACTCGGTACCAGAGAATGAACCAGAGCCATAGGAGACGCTAACAGAGCCGCCTGTGGACTTGCCGGTCGATGTAGGCTCGCACTTGGTCTGAGCACCACACCAAGTGTTTGAAGCTATTTCAGGTCAGCGAGTGTTTCGATGTATGTCTGAAGATAGGTCACATACATCCAGTATCGACAATGAGGTTCCAGGTCTTGCCTCCAATCACGATAGGCGCGACGTACGAGACATCCTCGTTGGTAACAGAGCCAGAGCTAACAGCATCGACGTGGAAAGAGGATTCTCCATTGACCTTGCGAATGCGGGCCTGGCCCTTCTGGACGATGGCCTTGATAGAGCTGGCCTTGACGACGTGCTTCAAGGGGAGAACGGCAGTCTTGGCTCGAGGCTCAAGGGGCGAGGCCGAAACGGCTGCCGCAGCGGCAAGAGTGAGAGTGACAGCGAAGAGCATCTTGCTGATAGTATAAGAACCCGGAGACGATGATTGAGATGGTGAGAGATTGATGAGATGAGATGGTGTTCAGTCAATGACAGCCAGGCAGTTAGCTTATTTATATCTGTTGGAGTTGATAATATGGCTTGATCTATCTACGACTCCTCGGAAAACCGGCATCGTGGAAGGGATAGCTATCTCTAAGCTTGACAAGTTAGACTAGGCTCTGAGCACCTCTCAATACTCTAGATGGTGTTCATACTCGGTACGAAGTGATCGTCCTGTGGATAGCCATGTTGAATGCGATATGCCACTAGCGTGACGTGATTAATAGCACCTACCGCTTTTGGCAGGTTCCGTGGCCAACTTGCCAATATGATAGGGTGTACGGCCGGTGAAGCGCCCAAACTAATCTCTCAATGCCGAACTCTTCGTCCAATGAGCTTCTTCCTATATGGCAGTGTGACATTAGTACCCCAGAATCACGCCTTTGATCTGCGCGATCGCTTGGCATCGAAGCTTGATCGTCTGATATAAAGGGACAGTCTTTCGCTGCCGTGATATCCGAAGATCTTTTGTACGAGCGATACCCATAGATTTTGGACGCAGGGCAACCCACAGCCTCTTCGAATTAGCTTATCGATCGGACGACTTTATTTTTGTTAATATCGTCTAGCTTTTAAGTACCTTATTTATTTAAGGATTAAATATAGCCTCATTTGAAGAAGAGAAATAGTTTAAATATAGCTATCTTACTATATTTATTTTCAAACTTTTTAATAAACTTCTATACAGAACTATACTATAAGGCATAGTTACCAGAATTACTATCTGGTTTCTTGACTAAATCCCTCAGCTTCTTGCAAAACTCTCAAGGTTGTGAGGTTTCGCAGCTTCCGTTTATGTCATCGAAGCCTAACATTGTCCCAAGATATTTCCTGTTTAATACTACTCTACATCGGCAAGATGTGCCGTTCCTTATCATCAACATGTCTTGCAAGATCACTTACCTCTTTCGCCCAAGGCATGTGTAACAAAGTCCCTTATCTTCGGTGTTGTACCCTATCAGCTTGCGATGTTCTTCTGTCCAGGTCTGAATCTGGTTAAGCCTTGATTGGGTGCTAACAGAAGTTCCCAGTTGTCCTGATTGGGTGTGGTCGCCGGACGGTCGACAGGGGTATGGCCCCCACCGCGTCTCGTACCGTGCCGAGGTGATGGACGAATTGGCAATCCATTTGCCGGTTCTATATCCAGGGCAGCCTTGAGTTTAATGTTCCTTCAGATACAAGAGGGCGGATTTAATGGAGCGGATCGGAAGAGATAATCCGGAGGGACGGGCCACCAATGGCAAGATTGTCAAGAACAAGAAGACTATGTATAATGCCGCTGGCTTTGCTGTATGATCTATGAATATACATATTGACTTTCGACGGTTGCCACTTAATAACTTCATGGCCTACGATGTTAAGGGGTTTGAAGTAGCTTCAACCCAAATATAAATAAAGGTAAAGAACATAGATTGATATATTTTTATAATTTTTATAATTTTCTCCCAGCCTTCTCGCGCCAGAAGGCATACCTTCTTGCTCTCTTTCCTCCTCTTCACACGCTTCTCTTGTTACGTCCATGAATTTAACAACACTAATCACAGTCAGGATATGTCATCATCCACGAAGTTCAAACAGCCAAACCCACGGCAACCCAATTTGGTGCCTGAGGTGTCCCAGCTCAGCACAGTATTCGAGGCCAAAGTAAGTATGCAAATAAACAAGCCCCAATAGCCTTCCAGGTACGCCAATTCCAATCCCGACTCATAGCTTTTGGAAACGCTGGTTGAGGCCAATGAAAGAGGTATTGAGATTGTAAGATAATGAAAAATACGCCTGGTGCGAAAATGATGACTTGATAGAGAATGTGGTAGACGACAGCCGATGTGACGTACCTAGCCTGCAGTCAGGCTTATCGATAAGACACGTGCTTTCAACGGTGATTGGCGCGCATTTAGCGTAGCTAGGAGCATTGACCAAGTCAGTCCAAGCATTGAGATTTCGCTTCCGGACTCAAGTGTCGATCAGAGGCTGGCGTGGAACAGAAATGCCCTAATTCTAAGGAATAATATATATATAAGGACATTAACCTCGGCTTGGTATTTATTCCCCATGTTAAGACTAGCCCCAGTCTTTTCTGTAATTCATTATTATATCCATGTCGCTCTTTAGGTTTATTTATTATTATTTACTATCTAGGGTAAGTAATAAAAGCTTGTATAGTTAAATAGTACAAGGTATCTTTTCAATCTGTATATCTGTTTAATAAAATAAGATTTTAATATAATTTGTAACACTTGTTAAAATTTAAGAAGAGTCTTAGAAGAGAGTATTTTAAGAATGCTCTGCTGGGCGGTTAGTAAAACGCCTTTGTGACTAGGGCTCACGGCAACCTCAAATCAGCGTCAAGCAGACATTCAGCTGCTCCACTAACATGCATTACATCGCCATGCTGAACGCCCTGAGTCTGAAAATCAGGCTGTGAGCAACCAATACTTGTTGTACCCTGTACGCCACCGTGGCGGTGTTTCTGTGATTGGTTATCTGACTGTGCTGGGGGTTTGAAATCAGAAAAGCCACTCTCCGTAAGGCTCTCTACAATACCCCGCAATTTCGTCGACTTGACCTTATCTTTCTTCATTCTTCGCATCCTCAGTATCTTGATACCGCTACTGTTACTGTTTCCAGTTCACTGCAGACGACTCCCAGTAGTTATAGCTGTCAGTCCAAGGATACGACGGAAGGGAAAGCCTTTGTCACGGCGCTGCCTTGCCTTCGGCCCGGTCTTTCCTCTTTCATCAAAAGCTCACTCCAACGCTTCAATCACCATGGCTGACCCGCTTTCCATGACAGCTAGTATTGCTGGCATCATCGCTCTAGCAGATCTAGTATTCAAAACCGTGTTCAGCTACACATACAAGGCGAAGGAAGCGAAAAAGGATGTTGAAAGCCTCAAAGAAGAGATCAGCGGTCTCTCCAATGCCTTGCGCATCCTCGATGCTTTGGCATATGAACTTGAAGCAGAGAATGGACCACGCGATGTGGCATTGAACGCGAAATTACTTGACCAATGCCGAGAGACTCTTACTGCCATTAATCAGAAAGTGCAGAAGGCTGTCAAGGATTTCGACGACGCCCGCAAGTGGAAGGCAGTTAGCCGACAACTCAAATGGCCGTTTTCCTCCTCGGAGACTAAGGATCTTCTGGAAAGCCTCTCCCGGTACAAGGCAACCGTATCTCTAGCAGCATCAGCAGATTCACTATCGAAACTTCAGATGGGTCTCTCACAGCAAGCAACACACAACAAAAAGATTGGAGAACTGGTCCAGAAAGTCTACCAAAAGTCAGAAATCACAGCTAGCATTTTACTCGACAGAGAGAAACAATGCATCGTCGACTTTTTTATGAAGCCCAACTTGAATCCACAGCCCAGTCTCGACCAGAGCATCAAATGGCGTCACCCGACAACAGGCATCTGGCTCCTATCGAGCACTGAACTCAGGACCTGGTTTGATAAGAAGGGGTCTTTGGTTTGGCTGAACGGCATCGCCGGCGGTGGCAAGACCATCCTGGCTGGACTTGTGATCCAAGAAGCACTATCAAGGAGTTCATCTGAGGTTGGAGTGGCCTTCTTCTTCTGTGATTACAAGAACACCGAATCATTGATCCCAACTAAGATCCTCGGGGCAATTGCATCACAACTTGCCCTCCAGAATGATGAATCGTTTGAACATCTGGATAATTACTTTAAGAAGCTCTGCCCCTCACGAGGGTTGTCCAAGGAACCGGAAGTAGCCGATCTTCGAGCCACGATAGCAGACATGATCAAGACATTCCGCCAAGTACTGATAATTGTGGACGGCCTCGATGAGTGTGGTGATGAGATGAGCAATGTCACTACTTGTCTATCTGATCTCGCTGGCTTGGCTGAGCCTGCCACTGTCGCGCTCTTTAGTCGCAACGAGATGCAGATTCGGTCACGAATGGGCAAGAACTTCACCGAGATCCCAATCGAAGCCCATGCTGAAGATATTGAGAACTACGTTCGCTCAGAGCTGGAAGAAAGAATTCAGTCTTCCTGACTTTGTCTGAGGAAATCTGAAACGAGAGACGCCATTCAACGCGAGCTTATTGATAGAGCGCACGGAATGTATGTATCCCTGACATTTTGACTCTATAATACTGACCTAATCAGGTTCCGCTGGGTGTCTTGCCAGCTGGATTATTTATGCGAATTTGGAACAGACCATGATCGACTTCAAGCGCTCAAGGAACTACCACCAACCTTACCTGACAGCTACCGACGAATTCTCGAAAGGCTCAATACTCGGCCTGCCAAGATTCGAAAGATGGTTCAACTCTGCCTTCATTTCATTGCCTTCTTTCCCGCACCGCTAACTGTTTTGGAGCTTTGCCAAGCCATCTCAACGCCAGATGAGATTGGAGCACAACTCAGTGAGGACAACACTTACATTGAAGATGATGTTATTCTTCACTGTAGCAGTCTTATAAGAAAGTCTGCTGATGGAAGAGGTTTTGAGTTCTCCCATTTCACGGTCCGAGAATTTCTCGAAACTGAGATAGCGGGTCTTGAGCATTATAGGATCTCGCGGCCCAAAAGTACGTCGCTTATGGCCTTGAATTGTCTGAGGTTTTTGCAACTGAAGAACATCAATGTTTCTGTACAAGATCGGAGCAGGTTCCTCGCAGATTCAGGCAAAGTGGATAGTTCACTCCCATTCTATCGACATGCCGCTGCTTACTGGCCCATGTTAGTACGTGAAGGATTCCACAACCTAGATGAGCGTTTGCTACTGAAAGTAGTAGAACCACTATTCTGCCAACCCACCTCTTCCAAATTCCGCTGCTGGATTTTTTCTTTCCTGAGAACTTTGCACGAGATTATTCAGAGGGAGAAGAGGGTCTTTGATATTTCAGCTGTCTACTGCGAAGCTGCGGCTGGTACTTCTCTTGATCGGCAACTCATGCCTCTTCATCTGGCGTCGGCATTGAACATGCCTGAGATTTGCTTTGAACTTATAGAACAAGGCGCCGATCCGAAGGCCATGTGTCACAACGGCACTGCCCTCCTACTGGCAGAAAACTCAATTCTTAACATCATAGAAGCTGGAGACCATCGGTTTCGTGTTGACTCGGGAGTTTTACCTCTTATTCTATCATCACCTGAGCGCCGTAATTCCACTATCAAGTGTCTTATTGATTCTGGAGCCTCGTTAGGGGATCTGCTAAACTATCCAACAGTATTCTCTTATACAATTAAGATTAGTTGTTATCTGCAAGATTTCAGTCAAGTAGTCGCTCTACTGTCAAATGGCATAACTCCCATGCCAGCTGATATTGAGGATTTTGGGTCCTTTCTCAATACATGGTGGCCTTACTGCGAAAGCCGTTCAGCTTTTGAATCGTCTCTTCGTCATCTTAACAAATACCTTCAAGACAGCTCCGCATTCGACACCGAGTGGGGGTTCGAGTTTGGAAAGATACTCTGGACTAAAGCTGTTGCGATGGAACTAGCTTTCACAAGCGAGCCTAATCTCACAGATACTAAAATTTCGTTATCACTGGAGGCCCTCCGTGAAAGAATCATGCTCGCCATGGCTAATGACGACACCGAAGCCTTTTCTAACTATCTTGGAGACGGGCGAATTATCGTTTCTAACTGTTGGTCGTGGAAAAACTCCCCGTCTCAAACTTTGTTACACTTTGCTACCAGGCTTAACGCTAGTGGCTGTGTCAGTATTCTCTTGGATCAAGGCAGTGATCCATATGCTCGGTCTGAAATCGGTTGGCCAGTACTTTTTCAAATCGACATGACAAAGGATGGCTCGATAATCGATGTCTTCCTCGAACATGGAGTATCGTTACTGGACACAGACGCAAGAAATTCGAACATCTGGCACGTTTGTGCAGTCAGGGCTAACTCTAGCCCCTCTTTCATGAATAACCTGTTCAATGCGAAACCTGAATACACGGAAGCAGCCGTTTTGATGAGAACAGACAACGGAGACTCGCCCCTGACAATAGCATTATCAACAACGGCTGACAAAATGAGAGGAACAGAAGTACTAGAGGAGAATGCCCTCTCCTTTATCTCGTATTGTGATCATGTTCCCCAGTTCTGGGAGAACCATGGTCCTATCCTTCCTCAAGCTTTCAAGTTTGGTTCTGAAAAGGTGATTCATCGCTTGTCAAGCTTAGGCATGAGCCACAAACCATTTTCCCCGGGTGACTTGACTCCCCTACACGAACTAGGGGTAGAGGTAGCACCAGCATGGGTCCGGTTTCTTATCGCAACTTTCCCTGGGGCCATTGAGTCGAGATTCTTGGACAGACTTCCCCTGGAGATATATACAAATGCATGTGTCAAATCCAAGGGCCGGCCAAACGAAGAAGTGCTCGAATTGCTTTGTACAGAAGCCGCTCTTAACTCCAAAGACACTGACGGGAATTTAATATGGGAAGCCTTTTGTTGCAGCAATCAAAGCCTGAGAGTCTGGGAGGCCTCTCAAACCTCGGGCCAGTCTTTAGTCTTTGTATACAGTAGCTATCTGTTACTGGGTGCGATGAAAGCATATGAAGATGCAACTGGTCGATGTGGGCCTGAGCGATTGTTTTCGATTCTGGTTCCACCCATAAACATGGCGCATTGGGGCTCGGATTTCAACTATGGCCATGAGATACTTGACAAGGCCATAGTCGCATCAAAGCACTGGGATCCCACCAGCGACGTCTATGTTCGGGTACTCAGGGAATCAGTCAACAACCGGTTAAGCCATCTAGTTAGTTTACTCCTCAATCATGGGGTAGACGTACATCAACGTGTTGATGGGTTGTCAACTATCGAGTATGCTTGCACCGGGATACTAGCTACGGGCTTGTGTTCGACACCTGCGGGTAAAACCATTCTGCAATCGCTCTTGGATCATGCCAACAATCAAAAGCTAATCGAGTTCACACCCGATGAGACTGGGTATGGACTACTGCACAGAATCGCCTCTCCAGGACAGGGACCACAGATTCGTTGGTTGATGGAAGAGCTTGTCCGCAGGGGTGTGGATATTAATGGAATTAGCGGCCACAAAAACGATCCTTTTTGGCGTCATTCGCCCCTGGTTCACCATTTACGTCTTGGCTCAGCCTGTTATGCAGGCTATCTGTTGGAGATGGGAGCAGACCCTTCAGTCTGTCCAAATGACACCACAGGCGTTAATTTTCTGGATGCCCCATCCTGTGCCGCGTTAAGAGGCCATCTCTGCTTTCTTGAACAACTTCTTAGAGTCTCACAAGAATTGGATGTGCCTGTCAGTTGGATCCGTGAGGTATCTATAAGCTTACCAATGGGAAATGGTAATGTAGCAATGCAAGTCAATAGTCTGGACCTTGCCTGCTATCGTGGATACATGGAGATTGTCAAATTCTTCATCGGGAAGAAGGTGTTCACTATCGGCATGACTTCGAAAGGTGGTACCACATGCCTTCACCTGGCAGCATTAGGCGGCCAATCGCGCATTATAGAATATCTTATGGACCAAGAACATCCAATTGACGCTGTGGATGAGGAGGGGCATTCGCCACTGTATTATGCGGCACTGAACGGACATCCTGATGCTACAAAGACTCTATTGAGCAAGGGTGCACGTGGATCGGGTGCTTTAGGTTCATGGACTCCTAAGCAGGCCGCGTTGGCATTCGGGCATCAGCAAATTGTCGAGCTTCTCGACAAAGAACCCGGATGTTATAATAAGTCTAACCCTGACCCTATGAGAGCTCAGCGGCATGTACGTGGACTTCTTCGCCAAATGGAGGCAGCTATTAGTTCTAACAACTACGAGGGCTGTCGCAATGCAGTAGTAGCTGGGTGTCCTCTCAACGGTATTATGCCACATACCAATGGCTTGACTCCTCTATTAATTGCGCTGAACAAGGGACGATGCCAAATTGTTGCCTGGCTCCTTGATCTTCAAGCCAGCACCCTTGTACAAGGCCATCTACTTCATGGCGAAAGAGTGGCCGCAATAGAGATGGCAGCTCATGATCCAGAACTACTAGAGGTTCTTCATACTATGATTCATCTGTACACCGAGCAAGGTGGTGATCTGGTGAATGGACCTGACGCACCGATCTTTTTGGCTGCCAAGAAGAACGTGCAAGGCATTCGAATTCTGTTGGATTACTTGCAAAAGCATATGAAACGCTGGAGGTGAGTCTTTCGCTATATGTTGAGTTTTGTTCTATTGACTCAGTTTTATCTATTCAGTCGAGACAATACTACAAGGAGACAAATTCTAGATCGCCGTTTCTCATTACGTCGTCTCCATATGAATTCTGTCGATAAAGTCACGGCGCTCCAAGTTGCTGTTCTCCACAACAACCTTACTAGCGCTGAGCTACTTTTAGAAAACGGCGCCAATGTCGACTCTCTAAGTGCTAAAGGCTTTACTACAATTGAACTATCTCAGTCGCCAGCAATGACAGCTCTACTTTTGAAGTTTGGGGCGTCAAGGGCTCCGCTACTTACACTTGGTCTTACTGGAACCATAGATTGCTGGAGCAATAGAGGACTTAAAAGTAAAGCGTACGCTACTATGGAGGCAGAAGCATCTGGCGCTCCTGTGGCATATGACAAAGATCGATGGCTAGATCTTGACATGGCACCCGAGTCAACTTTTACAGGGGATGTGAGGCACCTTCTATCAGTGCCGTATCTCAGGGACATTTTGCTGGATCCTCTGTTTACCCATCCAATGCTAGGGAACTACATTCTCAATTCACCAAAAACCCATTGCTTTCTGTTGAACAGTGGTCTGCAGCTCGACACTCTAGACCCGTTTCCCTGGTATCGCATAGGCCGATATGAATTCGAGTACGTCTCTACTCTCGGAACGTCATTCCGCTATTTCCAACGTCGATTCTCTCAATCAACCCTGAGGCGATGGATAAATCTCGAGCCAGACCGAGGTTGGAGCCCGTTATGCCGGGCCGCATCTCTTGATCGTATTGAAGAAATGGAAAATTGCTTATCGATCGGTGCTGACATCGACTTTGAGGGATGTTCCTGGGGCTCGGCATTGATAATTGCCAGCGCCTGCGGAAGACTCGACGCTGTCAGATACCTGGTTCGAGCAGGTGCCAAGATCGACTATCTTGGGAAAAGAGGACATGTTAGCGCCTTGTCAGTAGCCGAATCCAAAGCTGTGAGGTCGTGGCTCTTAGTCGGGCGATTCGTCGAGCAACCAAAGCTTGCAACAGCAGCAGAGTGTGAAACTTCTGGTACTGTGATAGTAGCTCGACGACCAAGCGGTACTGCAAAAATAAGGGTCAGGCTGGCAGAGTTGTACTACAGACGGTACGAAGAATCAAGCCTTGACTATGCCAAGAGACTGGAACAGCTAAAACAAGATTTGCGGGGAAAGGTTCCTTACTATTTTGACGGGGTTGTATATGGTGATGACAGAGAGTAGGGAGTTGTATGAAAAGAGGTCTGTATCTTTTACTCAAGTAATCACTCTACAACTCATTCAGCCATCTAGTCGGTTTACTCCTCAATCATGAGGTAGACTTACATCAACGCGTTGATGGGTTGTTTATTATACTACATCAGCCTGGCCTTTGGATTCGCCATCACCATCACGGTGCTTTTTCAATAGCTAATATTTCCTATTTAGAATAAATACAGGTTCTACCACTCTTTATACCCTTAAACAGGGCAGTAGCAGTTACCGTTACAGCAAGGATTCTGAACATAGTTTACTGTCAGCTCCCCACTATCAACGTTATTACCAGGATTCGTAGGAATACTGCCACACTGAGTACATCCATGATCAATAATACCCTGGATTAAGTCAATAGCCCGGGTTGTAGTGCCACTTGCACCATTCTGGAAGAAAGCACAGATAGAGCCGTATTGGCCTGAGGCACAAGCGATTTGAACTAGATTTTATCAGTCAGATGTACTGTATTTCGTTGCTGTGGACATACCATGCTCTGGCCAGAAGTGGTCACCCTGTCCGCGAGCTACCAGTTGCTTTGCTTGAGTTAAAACATCGTTCAAGCTAGCGTTATTGATGTTGCAAAAGCCGGATCCTCGGCAGTTGATGCCCAGTGCTGAAGCGGTGGAGAGAAGAGTGCTAATGGTTAAAGCGTAATGCATAGTGAGGTTTATAAGGAGTCTAACAAAGCGCAGATTGGTTAATGTAAAGGTGTTTGTAGAGATGATTCTAAAAGTTGTTATAATTTAATAATATAGCGTCCGCCGAGGAGCTGAAGCGTTAACTTATATAGTTCATGTTTTATAGTGTAGGCAGAGGAAAGATATTTCAGGTTAATAGCCAGACTAAGTTCTTAACATGGATTGTTTGCCTAAAGTCCTGTGGCGGCCGATTCAACTTGGCCAACTTCTCGAAACCTGCTAACAGAACCTGATTAGGCAGGCCGAGCTTTCCGATACCTGCAGTCTGAGATATTCCTTATGCAGTAATGATGGGATGTATCGTCACCATCATGATGATATCTACTACTACTTTACAGTCAGCAATATTCAGCTTTGTTATTTTCTTACAGAAAAAGGAAGTTCGTAAAACGGCACGCGTCGATCGCGATAATATCCTTGGTCAGTTGGTATGTGAGAAACTTCAGGCAACCCACTTGAACGTCATTGACTTTAGGTAATTGTCAAAGCGTTGAGGTGGGCCGTGATGATGATACGAAGCCGAGTTCCGGGCCGTGTGGAGTTTTGAGTCCTTCAAGGTGATCGACAATGCAATAACCATCACAATAGGTCCACTCCTTCCCAGATAGGCAATTCAAGTTTATAGGCAGAAAAGACGTAGCAGATAGAAACTGCCAAGAGAACTACATGTATTTAGCAGAACTTATAAATCTACACAAGTGTCTACTGCATCGTGACAATAACGCAGAAGTTCACAGCTCTTCACAACTCTACTACTCAACACACTTTATCAATACTAGCAAACAACTCCTTCTACTGCATTCATAATGAAGTACTCTGTTATTATCTCTTTCTGCTCTCTCGCCGCTACTACATTCGCCCTAGGCATTAACTGTCGCGGCTCTTTTGCTTGCGGTGGCGGCAGCGGAAACCTCATCAACCTCAAATCCATCGTCGACAATATCCAGCCCCGAGACCGCTTCTATCCAGCTCAACAGCAGATTGCCTGCACAGGCGATACTTGCGCCTTCTTTCAAAATGGCGCCAGCGGCACTGCCGAGCAGGTTTCTGCAGACCTGCAAGACCTTTTGGACCACGGTTGCAAGAAATGCGGCTCGGTTCCTACTCAGCCTGGCAACAATGTTGCGGATGGACAGTTGACAGTTAACTATGTTAGCCATCCTAATTGTCAGGGAGCTTGTTAAATAATAATTACTATATAAATATATATACTATTACTATTTTCGTATCTTAATATATATCTTAGTATTAAGTAGTTTAAATATACTACTAATAGTAATTTATTTAAATCTTGATTAAATATATATATTACTATTTAATACTTATTTATTCTAGGACTTTTAGCTAGTCTTGGATATTAGACTGGTAGCTTAGAAATAGCGTATATAACATCATTTAGTTAAGATTTAAGGCGGCCGCTCTGTCTCCAGGTCCAAGATATCGACGCTGGGTCTACGCTGCCGACATCCGGGTATCCGAACTGGCCCATTATCCGACCTAAGCCTCGTATATGTACGGATATGGACCTCGAGATCGGGAATCGTATTTTTCTGTCGATCACCAGCAGGCATAGCACCTATGACATCACCAGTCGGCTCCGCACACCACTACTCTATCACCCTGCCTCAAGACTATTGCTGAAAGGAGAAATGCGTGCTTTTCCCCGGGAGCCTGAATCTCAGCTTCACGTTAGTTCAGCTGAGAACTTCGGCACATCGGCCCATCAAGGTCAAAGAATCTCAAAGGGGAAATTCGTGTGAATGATAGGCAATGCAGCAACTGAAAAGACATACAGAGACATACCGTTTTAACGACGTCCATTCCAGGCAGAGCATTGATTTACCTTGATTCGGGTTCCCCTTTCAAGCTCTTACTTGGCGATCAAGACAACTGTTCCAATCACGTATCTGCTATAGTCTCCACGTACAGTCCATGACCTGCGTCACTAGTATTATGTATCGCCACTTTTGGTGCTCGGGGACTACTTGCGAGCATACAACGTAGTTGTTCAGGATCAAGTGTGACAGACCTTCGCGGGCGAAAGATGTTACGCTGACTTTACAAGCATAAGATCGGCAGTGAACAAGATGGTAAGGCAATAACTCGACTCTTAGTCCTCTTCTTTAAAGAAGTATAAGTAGTCCTTATTCTCTATACTAAACTGGTTCATACTCACCAGCTTCAAAATACCTCGTCTACCATTAACAACACTCACCGCTTAAAATCATTGTCAACTCACTCAATATGCGTTTCTCATCCTCAATTGTCCTATTCGCATCCACCGTTGCTGGCCTGGGCATTAATTGCCGGGGCAGCGGCTTGTGCAACCTCTCTTTCGGTCCCAGTATCCAGAACATTCAAGATCAGATAGGCAACATGATTGCCGATGGTCAGGGCGATAGATCCTTTGGTGATGGTGGTGAGTTATCTTTAAACCAACAAAACCCTCACCAATGTTAATGACCGAAATTTCAGCCCAAGTCGCTTGCACATCAGGTGACGCAGGTAACATATGTGCGTTCTTCCAGAGCGGTGCTTCTGGAACTGCCAACGATGCTTTTCATTACATACAGGAGATTATTGATCACGGTTGCAAGCTTTGTGGAAGTGTTCCTACACAACCAGGAAATAACGTGGCAAACGGGCAATTTACTGTTAATGCTGTTAGTAAGCCTTGTTGCGAAGGAACCTGCCACTGTTAAGATATTTTTAAAATAGATAGTTTTATAATCAATAAGAATATACAAAAAATATATATCTAAGCCTTATCTAAAGTAATAACTAGTATACAAAATCCGTGTCTAGCAAGTTACAGGTTTTGGGCACTATATTCCAGGAAGACTCCTGCTATAGCAGCGTGGTTTTCTTTCCTCTCCACACTAAAAGGCCACCTCGTGCTAGACCGAACAAAGATATCTTTAGCTTTGTGAAGAAGCAGTCTAGCTGAGTGGAGTTTGATTTGTAGTTACTAGTTAAGCTAAATAAGTAAAACATCCACTTCAGGTAGCCGTATCAGGCCACAGCCCCTAGCTCATTTATCCATACACGTATTAGCTTAAAGGCAACATCTCAGGCATTGGTAAGAGTCGATGGCATATTTAACACGCCTATTAATTCATTTACTTTCCCTTTGCAATGTGACCGAAGTGTCTATAAATCCTCAGTCTGTAAAATTTTCACAACTCTGAAAAACTAGGGACCGAACTACCGGAAATGAAACCGGGGGAGCTAACATTCTAGAACCACTTACTCGGGCCATGTAGCCGTTTCAGATGCCACGCCGCTCATTCCAGCTGTGGGCAGTTCGTATTCTCTCAGTCTAGTGTTACAGATTGGCGGAAAAATTGGTCTAGTTAATGGCGCGATGACTGCAATTTCGAGTCAACGGTGCAAGTCAATAGCAAGCGGTTCTTTGTTATATATCTTCTCAAGATCTACCCAGGAAACTTTCTCCTGTTCTTGCAGTATCATTCATTCACTCATTCTCTAGTCTTTCGTTTCTTCTGTTTGTCTCAATTAACTAGGAATCTGGCATTCCTCTCACATTCGTTTCAAACACTTAAATTCAACGCCTTCATAATGCGTCTCCTCGAGGTTTTCGTCGCCGTTGCGGCCTTTCTTCCTGCCTCCTTCGCCGCTCTGCCAACTCAAGCCGAAGGATTTGCTTTTAGTACTACTGGTGGAAAGGGCGGTCAGATCGTGCGTCCCAAGAACAACCAAGAACTGGCCAACTACCTGAAAGACAGCACTGCTCGTATCATTTACCTGGATCGAACCTTTGACTTCAAGGGCTCTGAGGGTTCTGCGACTGAGACTGGCTGCGCGCCGTGGGGTACAGGTGCGCACTGCCAGCTTTCCATTAACAAGAACCAGTGGTGCACCAACTACAACCCTGGTGCTCAGAAAGTCACTGTCAAATATGACAAGGCTGGTCTGAACCCCCTCATGGTGGGATCGAACAAGAGCATTATTGGCGTCGGTTCCAAGGGTGTTATCAAAGGAAAGGGTCTTCGTCTTGCCAATGGCGTCAAGAATGTCATCATCCAAAACATCCATATCACTGACCTCAACCCTAGCCTGGTCTGGGGCGGCGACGCTATCACCCTGGACGGCACTGACAACATCTGGATTGATCACTGCACTACCTCCTTGATCGGTCGCCAGCATATTGTTCTTGGTACTGGAGCTAGCGGTCGCGTTTCTATCAC
The DNA here is from genome assembly GCA_013759125.1 of Fusarium sp. NRRL 53293. Lineage (NCBI taxonomy): Eukaryota > Fungi > Ascomycota > Sordariomycetes > Hypocreales > Nectriaceae > Fusarium > Fusarium sp. NRRL 53293. The sequence continues at coordinate 60,326 of JABSTN010000175.1, read as the reverse complement.
AAACAACAAGATTGACGGCGTGAGCCCCTGGTCTGCTAGCTGCAACACCTATCACTACTGGGCCATCCTCTTCCTCGGAAAGAGCGACGTAAGTAACAGAGATACCACATGATACCGACAACTTACTAACAGGATTTAGTTGATCACTTTCAAGGGCAACTACATGTACCACGTTTCTGGTCGCGCCCCCAAGGTCTCTGGCAACACCCTCCTCCACGTCGTCAACAACTATTTCCACGACGTTTTCGACCATGCTTTCGAGATTGAGGAGAACGGCCAGGTTCTTGCAGAAGGAAACGCGTTCCAGAACGTCAAGAACCCTCTCAAGACTGGAACCAAGGGCCGTCTCTTCACTGTCCCAACTGCTGGATCTGCTAGCTCCTGCAAAGCTTCTCTTGGACGTGCGTGCCAGATGAACGCCTTTGGAAGCTCTGGTACCTTCCCTGGTGATGACACCGGTTTCCTCGGCAGCTTCAAGGGCAAGATTATTGCTTCTGCAGCTAGTGCTCAGAGTGCTAAGAATGCCATGACAAAGGCTGGCTTCGGTCTTGCGTAATTGCACAGCCAGTCTTTTACTGACTTGTGTTGTTCACTTCTATATGGGCATTGTATTGTATATAATTGCATTGAAGGATGGTCGGAAGGTGGTTGTATTAGTGTAAATACTATTTGTGAAGTCTAATAGGAATAAGCTAGTCCAGCTTGGAATTAACACTGTGTATGCTGAAACAGAGTGAGAGATAAAATATTAAACAACTATGTATTCTACGTATTATAAACATAAGAGCAATCACCGGACCTTTATTAGTAAGGAGGTAGTAGGCAAATTTAAGATTGTACTACTTATACAACTGGAAGGAAGCAGGAAGGAATACGGCGTTTCGTAGTGAAGTCGAGTTCCATTGCACTATTGTTAACTACCTCCTTCTCAGAAACGCCAGCCAATTTAATAGTTGGAACAGTTATTCAGATTCCAATTACCAGGGTTCGATCGGAACTGCGTCTTGTTTAGTTACAGTATGCTCAGCTTTGAATTCTCTAGTCGTTTCAGGAATCCCTGTTTATCGTTGGACCCCATAAATCGACCCCTGCTTTGAGACATACGCGTATAGCCGGTAATTGTTCCGTTGTACGAGATTTTTCCACCGTTCAGGGACAGAAGTCGCATGACTAATACGCTCTTTGGAGAGCGATATCGCCGTGATTGAAATTAAGTGCCAGTAGACTTGTAGCCATTGGCCTGGTCTTGATTACAGTACGGAGGGTTCTTGTCTAACCATAATGTAAATATCCCCTCATTTCGGCAAGTTTTGAGTTAATGATATTGCATTGCGATGTGCTCTTTATTGGAAACAAGAGGTTGGATGATTCGTTGGTTATAAGTAGTCTTGCACACTCTTCTTGCTCTGATCTGGAAATTCTTCTACCTTTCGACTAAATTCAAAACATTTTACTGCTCACAAGATGCGTGCCTCCCCGCAACTAGTTCTCATCCTTTCGGCCATCGCTGCTGTTGATGGTGCAGCGGGTTCCAAGTGTCGCCATGGACGGCCTAAGAATGGCAATTCGGTTCCTGATGTCTCCGCCAACCCGTATCTGGCAACAGCAAAAGATGCCTCTAGCATTATTCCCACTATTTCGACAACAGTAGAGTCGGCGAAGACTGGGCAAGCGCAAACCGCTGTCTCGACTGAAAAGCCTCAAGTAACTGAGCCTGCCATTGATGCCGGGAATATCCAGCCTCAACAGCTCGACACATCATCACAGGAAACAGCTTCATTATCGACATCGCAACAAACAAGAAGTACTACGGCTGCTCTCAAGGAGCTTGCCAAGAAATTCTGTGGCAAACCAAACGAATCCGAGGTTCTCTTTGGAACGCCGTGGATTGTCTTCTCCATGAACTACAACTACCAGTCTATCGAAGGCTCTTCCTGTGTCGGCTACTACGACTACGAAGGCTCTGGTGATAACCAGACCATACACTGGAGCGTGCTATGGGACATTAATCCCAATGTCGGCACGAACCTAGTCAAGGGCTACAATTTTATCGGTCTCACCCAGGGTCTCGAGACAAGGCTCAGTGATATCAAGAGCATTCCCTCCAAGTACGAGTGGACCACTAGCAAGACTACTGATTATAAAGGTATGACTGGAAGCTCTTCGTCTGCGAAATGTGCGAACATGCATGCTGACTGTTGCTGCTTACTAGGGAATGTTGTTTACGACTTTATGACCTCTGATACAAAGGGAGACTCAACCACTAGCAAGGCGCAGGAGCTCATGCTCTGGCTAAACTGGGAGGGAGGACAAGTTCCTATTGGATGGGGTGAGGGGCCAATCGCTACCATCGATGGACTATTTGGCAAAGACGGCTGGAAGCTATACCAAGGCGTTAACGCCGATACTGGAATCACAGTGTCCTCGCTCCTTTGTCCCGAAGATGGCCAGTTTGGTAACGAAGACGGCGGGAGCTTTGAAGGTGACATCAAGGACTGGCTTGTAGCCCTGTCCAAGGAGGGCGTGTTCAAGTTGGACACGTATGTCAATGTTGGAAATGCTGGCATGGAACCTTACTACGGCACTGTCGACTTTGACAACCATCTGAGCCTTCGTATCAACGTTTAGAGGGAAAGGTTTTAAATAGATTGAGCTTTCTGTTCTGGGTAGTTTCTAGAGGTGTAATTGTATTCCAAGATGTCCAAACTTGCACTCATTCGGCTCCTCTTGGACTGTATGTGATTGAGCCCATGTTTCGACTAAAATACACCAACTCTAACAACAGGTAAGCCCAAGTATTCATTTGAATCACGCCAGAGGTGGGCAACACGTCTACGTCTATTGCATTAATAGTTGGGTAGATAAGCTATATATGTCAAATGGTCCCAAGGTTCTGTTGCTCTGACAACCTCTGAGCTAATGAAAATATGGAATATTCGCTGGTGGTCCAACTTCGGCGGTGCTTGACTAATCAGAGTCAAAGTTAATGTAGAAGCCTACACTAGAGCCTCCAGCAGCAGCGAGAAACGCAGTATCATCACTAGTACCCCCTGACGAGCCAATATATGTAGTGTACCAGTAGCTACCGGTGGCAGTACAACCCGAAAACATGTCACACTGCACCTCAGGCACAGAGCATTCCAATCGGCTACCCGGAGTAGGTGTCTCGCAAGTAAGATACTGCTCCTGATCTGGCATGTTGGTGGCATCGCATACAGTGAATGCGCTGGTGCCATCGCCAGGGAAGTAGCCGCAGATGGGCAAAGTGCCGTCGAGCAACAGGCGACCGGTAGTGGCGTCGATGGTGAAGTAAGCCGTAGAATAGCCTTGGGCGTGGTTGAAGAGAAGAGGAGTGAAGCGGTTTCGTTTCGCTAGAAGAGGCTCGCCACTGTAAGTTCCGGACGCAGGGACAAGTCGGAACATTGGGACGGTGGTGGTGGTGGGAGCTGCAGTAGTTGTCCCTTCAGTGGTGGTAGGAGCCTCAGTGATCTCGGATGAAGCAGTGACTGTGCCTGAGGTGGTCATAGTTTCGGTTGTAGTATCGGCTCCAGCGCTAGAAGTTGCCTCAGTGATAGCGGTTGATGTAGCGAAAGTAGTAGCCTCGGTGGTTGTATCGCCGGAAGCGGTTGCCTCGGTACTGGCAGTATCTGTTTCAGTACCCACCAAAGTCGCCTCAGTGGTTGTGTCAGCAGAAGTGACTGCGTCGGTCGTGGTACTGGTAAAGGTGGCTGAGGTGTCGGAAGACTGCGCAAAACTGGACATTGCTACCGTTGTCGCAATGGAAGACTCAGATGCTAAGCCGATTCTGTCAGCAAAGAATAACAGCTGAGAGTACTTCACTTACCCAAAGAACGAGGCTTACAAGGGCCCGCGACCGCAACATCAAGACCAGCAAGGCCAACGGCCAACAAATGAAGGATGCTTAAATGCATGGTGGTTTGAAAGAGCGGCTATAACGAGTGAAAAGAGAGACAAGACGTGGGCAAGATAATGAGGAAATAGCTGGAACTCTGGGAAGCGGGCTTTTATTATTTTTGTAAAAACAGAAAAATTAAAGATCGGGAAATGAGCATGGTGCGCTAGTCGCATCAGTACCTGCAGGCCGTCAGTAGTTTGTGTTAGCAGGCAAGCTAGTGGATTTGAGCTGATAAACACCAACGCCACTGCGGGCTTTTATTCAATAGTTTAGAGGCTAAACTTCTATCCAGCACTAAAAAATGCTGGAAAGACCCCTGAGTAATCGTTGTACTATTTTACTGAGAAGAGCCCTGTCGCGGAGTTGGCGAAATAATGATAAAGACCGTTCTAGAACTTCAGTTAGGGATTTTTATAGCTCCTGTTGGTAAGGTTATTATATAGAAGTTATTTATTAGCTTGGAAGGTAATATCTAAGCATAATATTAGTAGAGAAGAATACAGGCAGCTTCTTCTATAATATAATACACAACAAATCTATGATTAATACATTCAGTCAAAGTCGAAACTCTACACCTCTGCAATGTGAACGGTGGCAACACATACACTGCACTTTAGATGGCTCCGTAGAGACAGCCTGTTGGCAAGTGAAGATAACCTCCGGCTGAGGAGGCGCATTAGAACAACAGTGCATTTTGACTGCCTGACGTGAAACGAGCAGGGATGGATATCATGTTGACGATTGGCAAGTGACTGCTCTGGAAGAATATCAGTCACATCAGGTGATCGATGCTGGCATCAAGGACAAACAGAAGTTCGAGATTCTCGTCCACGATCTTGCCGGGCTGAAGGCCAAGCTTGATGAAGTTTCACCCCAGTCAAGTTCCGAAACAGCTCGCTCGATGATCCAAAGTGATATTGGGCTCATCAAAATGGACTTGAGAAAGCTTAGATATTGCAGGAAGTGGCAGAAACCTATACAGTTATCGCTCAATCAACTAGATTCCGACTGCTGATTTAAGCTTATTGCTCAATCAACAGAGCAGAGCCTCAATAGAATGCGTCAGATTCGCATTTTGAGCACAATATAGTTCAGGATGATAAACGGTAGGTCCGAAAGCATCTCCAAGAGTCACCGAGACGGCGAATGGGAGAAAGGTCTTTGGTGTTGGAGGTTGGAGGAGCTAACGAGGCTGCCGGCTTAACCTCGAGGGGCGAGCCTGAGCCCAGCCCTTTTCGGTCTAGTATGAGTAATCGCTGGTTGCTAAGACAGACTGCTTGGTATGCTAGCCTCGGCAAATCTTAGCTGTGATAATATTATCTTGGCATGAGATAAGTAAGTGGCAAGGGGACTGCCGGGTAGCATGCTGCCGATAGGCGCTAAAACTTCGACTGAAACGGTGGGCCAGGGCCTGTAAAACAGGGTTTAGCGGTTCTGTAGATCCGAAACCCGAATCCGTAAATGTTCATAGCCAATTGATTTGACAAGGCATTTAGGTACCCGTATATTAATAGATACTACGTCGTGTTAAGTCATGAGACTCTGTGGAATGTTCTGATATATAAAGCATTCCCGTTGCATCTACAGAGCAGTAAAGTATTATTTAGCTACTTCCCTATTTCTTCTTAGTAATCCCCTTTCTTGCATACATACCCATCTCAGTCCAAGTCAACCGCTCCTACATCGCCCTTAATTACCTTCAGCCAGTCGCCAGAAATGACAAACATCACCCAAACCCCCGAAGGCTATGCCCCCTTCGACTTATACCCTTACAACCCATCTCAGGGCCCAGCGTATGCCTTCTTAGGCCTTTTCGGAGCGGCGGGAATAGCCCACTTCATTATGATGTTCCCCTATCGATCAGCCTTCCCGATCCCCATGATAATCGGGTGCGGCAGTACGTGGCCTACCCGCTCATTCCTATGCTGTTCCATTTAGCTAATACTGATTCTAGTGGAGGCCGCCGCGTATTGGTTTCGATCACGATCTCACGACAACTTGCGACAGACATTGCCATTTCTGATCCAAAACCTACTCGTCCTTGTGGCCCCGCCATTCCTCGCCGCTACCATCTACATGTCCCTCGGCCGGATCACGAGAGCTCTCAAAGCACAAGAAGCATCGCTTATAGGCCTACGATGGATTACTAAGTTGTTTGTCCTTGTTGATTTGATCTGCTTTGCCACGCAGACTGCCGGTGCCATCATGTCAGGGAGTGAAGACCTGGACGAGGCAAAACGAGGTCAGACTATCATCATCGGCGGACTGGTTCTCCAGATCCTTGCTTTTGCCTTGTTCATAATCTGTACTCTCACTCTACAGCTCAGGATCCGAGCAAGTCCCCCAATACACTGTGTTGCTGGCGTGATTGCGCACTATCGCCGATATTTTATTGCACTCTACTGCACCAGCGGCTTGTTCTTGGTCCGTAATCTGGTCAGAATTATCGAGTATAAGCAAGGTGGTGACGGCCCGCTATTATCGAACGAAGCTTTTTTATATGTTTTTGATTGTTGCTTTATGTTGGCTATTATATTGATCATCCTCATACTACACCCGGGCCGATTAATTCGAAACGCTCGGCGGCTAGACGTTTTGAAGGAGGATTTGCCATTAGTATCGAGGTTATGACGGAATCAGAGGCTTATCTAGTCCTATTTTATACCTACTTACTAGGATGATATATTTTATAAAATAATACTATAAATACAGAGTCTAGTGTTGAAATAGGTGCCTAACTTAATTAAATGTTCTTTTATAATAGAAGAGTTACACGCAGACATTCATGCTGTCATTTTCACCTCATAAACGCCCAGTCTTAGGTTAAATGGAAAGTTCCGTCAATCGAGTCAAGGAGAACTAGCGGTGGGCCCCCTTGAACTCACTGGCCATTCACAAGTTTACGTATCGTATACGTATAAGCTAACCTGGGCCAATGCGCGCCACCTGAAATATTCTCCCGAAATTGCGGCAAGACTTCTCCGTCTACCAACTTTCCAATCCGTCATTAAAGAATTCCCAATAAACCAACCTATGCTAACTGGACGGCAACTTCCAGCCTGAAGCCCAGCTGACTAGAGATTGCACACTTTGCCGCCACCTGACCGCTGTCACCGGTATGAGGATGCGTAAACCACACAAAAAGTCTCGGCTCGGCTGCCAATTATGCAAAAGACGAAAGATAAAGGTTAGCCGTGTACCATTAATCCCGTCGGAATCCGATCTCTTGTCCTTATAATGCCACACCGTGTCATCCTGCTGACTTATCAAGTGCGACGAGGTCAAACCGCAATGCGGGAAATGCGTTCAGTTTGGCGTATGGTGCGACTTCTCTCCTCAACCTCCAGGTCCCCAGCCTTCTCTCAGTCCTCAGCCCGACAATCAGTCACGGCGCCCAGGTCGTCCCAGGTCAGATTGGACGTCCTGGGCCGAGCAGATCCGAGCTCATGCAGCCGAGACTGCTACACCAACTCCGAGTACGAATACGGTGGATCTTGAGCTTTTTCACAGCTACATGACCAGAACTGCAAGCACTCTTGGCGACGGCAGCGGTTCCGCAACGCTTTTTTGGTCCGAAGGTGCGCCTAGAGTGGGATTTCAACACGACTGCATACTCAAGCTCATACTCTCGTTATCATCATTTCATCTGGCGCGGGTCAAACCTAATGAGGAGCAGCGATATGCATTAATTGCAGAAACGCACTTGACGGCTGCATTGCAACCAGCAATGATATTGATTAGCAATCTTGGTGGAGATAACAGTCCAGCTGCGTATCTGACATCGGTCCTGATATGCTTTGTCGCTCTCGCCAAGGGCCCAAGTCCCGGGAATCTTCTCTTAACCAACATTGAAGGACAAGTTTCGTGGCTTCATCTCCTTCGGGGTGTACGTTCGGTTGTAGAGGTCTCTGGTTGGTCTTCAATATTCTCGGGTATGCTGGCAGAGTATGCTCCGACACCTAGCAGCGATACATTAGAACACAACGCAACGACTAACCCAGGCTTGATGGTTGACGGCATCGAAGACTGGCGCTCCTCTCTAAACAGAATCTCGGATCTGATCGCCCAGTCAGCAGAAGAGAAGCAGGGTAACGCTCACGATCGTGAGCTTCAGGAACTGACTGCCTGTTTTGAAAGGACATTTTGTAAAGGGCAAGATGCTGCCTTGGATGCAGTTGGTAGGCTTCAGGATGTCATAGGCTGGGTCTATCGGCTTGAAGACGATTACATGGAAGGGTTACGTCAAGGAGATCTCATCTCAACAGTCATTTTGGGACATTTCTGCGTCCTACTTCGGACGCTTGAGACCCAGTTTTGGTTCATGCACGGATGGGCGGCACATATCATAGGGGAGATTCTCGTCACTTCCCCCGACACTCGACAATGGCTCTCATGGCCAATAGCGTATCTGAACCCACAATAATAGCATAATATGCGATTCTCGACTACCGATATGCCCCGTAAGAAAAACCTTCACCATCTGGGACGTCCTTTTCCAGAACGTTTTTTAAGTGACCGCAAGACAAAGCGTGCGCATCTTTTCACTCGGCTGCTATAAGGATGTACTATATCCGATTACAGAGCCATACGATCCTTGGCTACTTTATGGCATAGAAATTACGCCTAGTCCAAAAAAGCATGTCGAATTTGAACTGCTTAGTGCGAGGGAGTAGGGAGCCGGCCGGAGTATCGTGAATATTAATAGTCCCTGTATCAAAATTGTAGAAAAGAAAATTAACTGCCAGACCTGCCATGTCTTTAATTCTCAGATAGCAAACTTTACCTGTTAAGGGTATCGAGGAATTTCTTGTCTCCTCTGTGATGGTCACGGTGAACCTTTCAAGAAGAATATGGACCAGTACAAACGGCTGCTTTCCAGAGTGCAATCTCTATGGTGCTTATTTTTCTGCCTTATTTAGGCCCACTGCCCATGGCATTGATCAAGACGAGCGTCACTTGATTTCGCAATGACTCTTGAAGCCATCCTGGTAGTCCCCTGATCAAAGAAGTCCACCACAAGTTTGTAGGCACAATGATCTGTGCACCAAAGCCAGAAAGTACCTGATTGACAATCCTATCAGCCACAACTTCAGGTGGCGTAACAGTATCCTTCAGCTTTCCCTTTGCGACAAGCTCTGCTGTCATGGCCGTCCTAATCCAAGAGGGATGCACAACACTTCGAAGCGTCAGAAGGTATCTCTGTGTACGACGAAGAGGAAGAGACTGACCTGGTGCGAACGCGAGGGGCTTTGTAGATGTATCTCAGCTCCTGGCCAAGGCCTTCGTGGAAAGCTAGTAGGCCGACCTTGGTGGAACCATAGGCCACATTAGTTGCTTGCGTGGCGAAAGATGCCTGGCTAGCGATGTTGACGATGTGGCCGTGGTCCCGCTCAATCATGCTGGGGAGGAACTGCTTGGTGAGGAGGTATGGAGCGAGAAGGTTTACGTCAAAGAGTTTCCTCAGGTAAGACTCTGGCGAGTCTAGTATAGATGTCAATTCTACGAATCCAGCATTGTTAATAAGAACGGTCGAGATGCCGTAGTCCTCTCTGATCTGATCAGAAACTGAGGATATGCCTTCCGAATCCGTGAGGTCGACCTTGTAGAAGTATGTATTTGCAGCTAAAGGATGTCAGATGTTTGTTGACAGCACATTACATCACCGCAACATGCGTGGTGGCCTAAAGAGACTTACCCAACTTTGTAGCAGGAGGGTTCCGATCTATGATCAGGACCTTGATACCCTTTTCAGCAAATCTTGAAACTATCGCAGCTCCAATTCCACTGCTTCCTCCGGTAACAACTACAATTTCACGGCTCCAATCCCATGAAGGGTCGCTGGCATGGTTGTTGACCTTCCTCTTGGTATACCAAGCATTCAAGTAACCCAAAGTCTTGAGGGCAAGCAGAATTGCGGCAGATACTTGAACTTTTGGTTTTTTGGCCAGCTCAATGGTTCTGGACAGGATCTCTTGGTGTTGATACATAGCTACCAATGAAGGCACCAGGCACTATCTTGCTGGGTAATATGTATAAGGAAGAAGTAAAAGTACCTACAGGAGGAAAAAAGCATTATTCAACAGGATCGATATCCGATAGATATACATATCATCGGAAGCTAGATCGGCAACTTGGCCTATGCTTCCCTTGCATTGTGACACCCTGATTTTCCGGGGGAGGATAAGCAACACACAAGGTACGGCGAATTGCAATGAGTTCCAGGACAAAGTGAAGTATCTTCTTTGTCACTCTAGTCCAACTTTGTCTGGATTGAAGCATTCATCTTTCTCCCCGCACTCAGGAATTTGAGTTTGTGGGGCTATCCGAGGGCATGCCGAGGGCCTACTTCCGAACCAAGGGACTTTTAGCCAATGTAGAGGTGAGAACGCAATAGCCCAATCTTATTCAATGCCGAATAGAATATAGTATTCTGAGTGACATAAAACCAACTGTAAAAGTAAGGATCCTATAGCTCAGCTTCTCGACTGTATAGAAAAAGCCAAGGGCTTTGCGCCTGTAAACGAGAACGAACAGCAGTTCTTCGACATAGTCACACAAGGACTCGGTACCTTGCCGTGTTGGCGACTACCTCGGCGGTGCTCAGGGTCTTGGGCCGACTGATCTGGGGGTCCGAGCCTGGACTAGATCGTGTCAATGGTAGCGTGCCTCTTGTAACATTACAGAGATGACACGGAAACCCTTGGCCTGAACCATGCTGTCGTACCATTCACTTCTCCCATAGTCCCCAGTCGTCACTGTCTCCTTCTCAGATCTAGAGAAGTGGAAAGACAGTTATGATGCAATTGAAACTTGTTCTCATAATGTGATGCGGCAGCGTCTATTCTACCTCTCGCTACCTCAGCTATCTAGAATCCACTCTAGCAACTACACGTTAATGCGGTGACGCCAGACCAACTGCTCCTCACGGGCACTATAAGTCGAAGCCCCAAGAATAGCCCTCATCTGCTGCACACTCGTAAACAGAATCGGTCGCGCAATGAAAAACCGAATACCCTCCGTGCAAGGAGGACTCGTCAAGCTCCCCTCATAAGTCCAAAACTCATCAAAGTAATCAACACTCTCCAAAAGCAGCCTATGGTTGAGCGTGGCCTCTTCGCTAACGTCTGTTTCGTTGAAACCAATCATCTTTGGGAGTTGGCCAAAAAAGCTGTTGTCTTTGTTACCCGGGTCAAGACGAATAGCAAGGACAGCGCGTTCTTTTCCTTGGGCGTTGACGTGCACGAGATGGAGCTCGGCTCTGGAGCGGTGGCGTTCTACGGTGTGGTCGGCGGGGGCGTGGATGTGCCAGCCTTTGAGGTAAACAGTCTCGTTGTCGAAGCTGAAAGAGGGGTTCTGCGTCCAGATCTGATCTTCGTTCTGGACAGTGAATGCAGGTCCGTAGCCCCAGTTGAAGAAGTTGCCGGTGATTTCAGCGGGATAGTTCCAATCTTTGATCAGATGTTCCAGTGAGAGACCTTGCTTGAGGGCAATGGGGATGGGAGACTGTTGGGTGCCATCTTGGCAAAGATGGTAGTCTAGATTGTGTTAGTCACTGTTTGCTGAGAATCTTGATGAGATGAACGTACCAGGGTTGAGACGACCCCAATTGTAAGAGAATTCATAAGCCCAGTCCGTTTGTCCAGGCTCGGCGCGAGGGTCAATGTGTCGCTTCTTGTGCTTGAGGGAGTAGTGATTGTCATGCTTTGCGCAGGACAAGACGCTTGTGACGTACGTCGCCACGGCAAAAAGCTGCGAGACACGCATTTTAATGATGAGATAGAGAATAAGTAAAAGAGATTGGTGAGGAGATGATTGACGAGATGTCGTCGCGGCTATGGGTAATTTTATATCTGATTGCGACGGACATGAAAGAAGCAGAATGCAGTCTAGCGTGGAATAATGTCACTGCCAAGGACGACAAAGCGAGGCGCAAGAAAACCACAGACCACGTGCGGGGGTTTGGACTTGGACTTGGACCCCGCAGCAACGCAAATAAACTCTGCAAACTCTATCTCGAAGCCTATCGATAAACAAGATCCAAGTTTCCTACCCTGTAAATTACAATATTTCTCGATGGATTACCAATAATTGCTTGGCGATGTTTGTGAAACTTCCCATTCGTGGCCCACGTGGACGTTCCAGGCACAGCCCACGCTAATCTATGGGATTCTCCATGGGGTAATGCACTAAGGAATTAGCTTTTACAGTGGTCTGTCTTGGCGCTGACGGTCTAGAATCATCCTTGTTTCTCCTAAACAGCGAGAGATAAGAAACGATGCGTGCTTAGCCAATGTTATTTGCAACTATCACGGGCCTAGTACTTGGTCCAGACTGTTGAACTGGCCGCGTAACTAGTCAATCCCTTTTTTTCACTGATAATTTCCGTATGGAATCATCCGTAGTCTTGCAGGGATCTTTGAGATATCGCGTCTTCCTGGTTTCAGGGTAGCATCGAAAGACACAGCCTCGGATTAATGGTTTAAGCTTTCGGCATCTCGTGTATAGATTGCCGAAACTTCCAAATCTGGTTCTGTCTCCGAAAAGATGAGATTTTACATCTTGTTTCTTGATACAATTGGCACATTCGTCTTGGATGAGAAAGGATGCGTTTGGCCTACAGCAGAGAAACCGATATTGCGACAGAAATGGTGATACTCCCCGTGTAGATTGAATTGCGGCATTTAACCATTGTCAACTGCAAGATCATAATAAAGCCAAGAAACATGGTCCCAGCATCTTGGGAGCCATTTGACTACCCGAGACAGGCAGCTGCAGAATCTTGCTTACGACACGAGATTGGCTCATGGTCCTGAGCCTTGCGCATAGCCTCTTGGCGCGTGAGATCAAACGAACTAAAAAGCGCAAAGACAATTGCTTTCGCGCAGAAATAAATGCCGTCTTGGCAACGGTATAAGCCACAAGCAACGTCATTTCTCAGAACCAGATGTAATAGTAAGGCAGCAAGTATGCACTGATTAGTAAAGATTAGAGTTTCCCGAGTCAAGGATCAAGCTTGACGTTAAGACTCTTTGCACGTTGGAGTCATATTCTTTTCATCTCATGACCAATGAAGGGAAGTTCCGTTTGGAATCGCTCGTAATTGAGAAATGTCAGAACAACGTCGGTCCGACAGATTTACGAGAAATTCACTAAGGTTGGCAAATTCAATCAATTTCGTGCTGGAAAGATCCAAGCCACTCTACGAAAATAATGATTCATGATTCACGTTACTGTTTATTTTTTGCTCGCTTAACTACCCTATAGACGGATGAGCGTGATTATCGATAAGAAGATAAGATAACTGGCTGCACCAGAGATACTCCAGCTCCGACCTGATGCGTTTCTTCTTTAATATATATTTCACTTGAAGCTTATTTATTCATTTAGTCGGCAAATTCAAGCAACTTCCCACAGCATAGATCTTAATCCAATCTGTCATTTATTCTATTACCATAATTGAGCATAATTCATAATCCGGTTATAGCTAATGTCTCCATAGCTATTGTGTCACCTGTACAGGATTGTGCATAGGGGCCCCGGCATAATTTCCTGGTGGATATTGCTGAGGGGTTTGTGTAGCCTGTCCCGTCATTTGAGGTGTTTGCGGTTGGGCTGGAAAGTATGACCCTTTGTTATCGTATTGGTACTGATTCACTGTTGAGCCAGTTGGGAGCGGAGTTGGCGGCATCTGATACTGCATAGTTGGTGCAGCCGGTACAGGTGGACTGGTCATGTCAGGCGGCTGAGGAGTATATGCTTGCTGTGGTTTAGGAGTCCAATCTTGAGGATTGTATGGCGCATGGGGAGCGTAAGTTGGTTGGTGCGGGGCAATGAACGAGCTTCTTCGGTCAGCGGGTGCGGGCACTGGGGTTGGCTGGTAAGTGCTAGTATGTTGTGGTGTTGCATAGCTGGGATGCTGCTGATACTGTGGTTGAGCAGCCGGTGTAGGTGAAGGCTGATACCCAGTTTGATGCTGAACAACATGCTGCACTGGAGTTTGATAGACATTTGCAGGAGCAGCAGGCGGTGGCACCTGAGCTACGGAAGCAGGCTGCGGCGTCGGCTGGTGCGAAACCGTGACAGCAGGTGGATATCCAACCGGTGTTGCTGAGACAGTTGGGAAGTATCCTGCTTGAGGTGCACCAGCAATCTGTCCAGTCGGCTGCGGCTGTACTTGTTGAGACATATAGCCCTGAGTGCTGTCCTGTGGAGGTGTAGGCAACACCATATTTGGAACCTGTTGAACCTGCGGGTGTTGATACGGAGTTGGCGGTGCAGGGGTAGCAGGAGGAAGAGCCTGATGCATTGCAGCCATGTTGAAAGGCTGCGGTGTCACAGAAGGGTTATATGGCGGAACTCCCGTCTGTTGTTGGTAGAGCGGCTGCGGCTGCATGTTCGGCGCTTGTGTGGTTTGGGGAGGGTATTGAACAGCTGGTGTTTGCGGCGGCGAGAACATCTGCGTGTTCACTGAAGGCATAGGCGATGGTGCACCGTATGTCGGGACTTGCTGCTGTGAGTAGTCATATTGTTGCATTGGCTGCTGTCCAGTGACATTGGGCGTCAGATAAGTCTGGCTCTGCTGAGCTTGCTGATGGGCGAGTGGCGCCTTGAACTCTTGAGGATACCCATTCGGGGTAGTGTTGTAAGTTGGCAATCCAGGCGTCTGACCAACAACAGCATTATACGGCGGCGGCGGCGGAACTGCTTGCGACGCACTCCCAATAGCATAAACTTGCCCATTGTTTTGATACGGCTGAATCGTATATCCAGCCTCAGCAGCCTTGGCATCCTGAACAGCTTGAAAAACACCTGCTTTCTGAAACGCCTTTCGCGCATCCTTCTTCTTTAGATGATCCGTATGCTTATGCTCAACCATCATCCCCGCGCCATCAAGCGCAGCATGCGACACGAGCTTGATAGCAGTCTCGTTCGCCACGATCGACTGGATACCGTGTTCTGCACCAGCAGTCGCAACAGCATCGGCGCCCATGCTTCCAACACCGAGTGTCACAACCCCGATCGTTCCGCTGACGGCCATACTTCCAAGGACATCGCGCTTTCGTGTTTTATGCGTCGCGTTGAGCCGATTGAGATGCCGTTCGATAATCTCGCGTTTCTTTCGTGCGTTGTGAATCGCCGGTGCTGCCATCGCGACTCCAATGGTTGAGACCCCGAGGGTGAGGGGTATAGCGCATCCCGACACCGCAGTCGACGTGGCAGCGCCTGAGATTAGGCGGGTGTAGTGCTCCCATTCTCGCTGTAGCTCCTCGAGCGTCAAGCCCTGGCATTTCTGGTCGTATTTCTTGAAGTCAAAAGGCATCTTATCGTCGTTCGCGGTACAATCCGTGGAGAATTACGAGCAAAAGGCCAAGAGTGCCAAGAGCGGGTATTTGTGTACCGACACATGGTTTCAGCTGGGAGTCCAAAATAGAACTGCAATGGTCTAGACCGTGGAGATAAGATCATTTCGGCGCCCTAAAAGCCACGCGAGGCACATTCTCATAGAATTGGGCGTTAGTGAAGCAGAAGGGGCAGGGGCTAAGTTGTTCTGGGGCTAGTGGGATGCAGTTGGGTTCAGCCGCACGAGGCATTTGTCCAGGCTGGGTTGAGACAAGGCAGACATGCCCAATTGGAGGATCTGATTAAACGAATGGGAAACGGCTACGTTACATGCAGTCTCGGGAGAGGGGTTCGCACAGCTTACCAAAAATGTACGCCGTTGGAGTATGTGCCAGTTTGCTGTATTGAAATGATACACTTTAAGCTTAACTAAACTAGCTATATCAGATAATATGACTTTTGACAAATTTATAGCAGCGAATATAGTCTTTAACTCAATTACATCCTCCATACTTCTTCGGATGTATTCTAACTGCATTAACCACAACTCTGCCTTAAGCCGTTTTAACGTCTTGGAACGCATAGAATTTGTCCAAAGCCCTATCAGGGGTTCCGAGGCCCCACATATCTTTATCGATGGACTGTATGACATTTATAGTGATAGGGGCGAAGTCTTTGAAGCCATTGTGAGCATTTCCGAGGGCAGGCATGTTCTCTTGGTAGTGGTTATGGCGAGTCGTGACTAACCAGACATTGTTAGCAAACTAGGGACTTTCCGGAGATAAACATTGTTCCGACCAGAAATAACTCTGACATTTTACAATTCATTATATTATAAATGGATTAGATGATAAACTCCAGAGAACTACTCGTTGGTGTCATACTGCCTGAATTATGGACTTGTATCTATTAAGGCTATATGTTATACAGCGCTAAGGATGCAAATATCTCATAAGGTCAGGTAAGCAAGGCGATGTTTCCAACACCAACACTGGTTCTTGAACATCGAAGAGAGCAATAGAAAAGAGCTCAGGCCCCTGCCGTCTGTCCTCAGGGACACTTGAAATCCCATATATACCCCTTTCAGGATATTTGGACAGAAACCTAGAGCGCTGGTTCAGAGAGTGCCGAGCCGGCCCTTATACGCTGGAAGAGCAGTCCTGACGACTGAGTTTATCGCAGCTGTGTCTGTCGACGCCAATGGAACCTACCGAGACGAATGGAAGTGATATGACCCAAGTCTATTGGGATCTGGTATCCTGTGTAGCATGAGCAGCCAATGATTCCAAGGCTCATCGAAATTCCTGAGCTTAAGGTCAATAATAAAAATTGTATCAAATAACCAGGTATAACTCTAAACCTTCTCTAGTATTAAATCTGATATATCTCCTTGAGCTGATTCAGTTCTTCCGCGATACCACTTATCAAAGTTCATCCAGCAACCCTTTTTACCCGCCGACTCTGTATAGAATGCCCATTGACAACGCGAGGACTGCGCGCATCTCGTTGCACATTGTACCATGTTTTTAACCGGGAAATGTTCGTCTTGTCCTGGAAGGAAATGTCCCTGATACTCGTTACAGTGCACTCGGTATTTTGCTCCACCTATATTCCTAACACCAGCAGTACACTTGAACTTGGGACACTTGCACATCTTTTTCTTCTCTTTGTTGCATTTATTGAGCTTATCGCCACATCCCGGTGGACAGCCTTTTGTCTTCTCTAGGAGCGTCTCCTTTGCTGCTTTGAGGTCGCTTTTGCACTGCTGAAGTTCCCTGTCCTTGTTTTGGAGTTCCGTATTGCATGTGGCAAGTCGTCCAGGACATGTGCTGTCGATTCTGTTGAGATTGGCTTTGCATCGCTGGAGTTCACTGGGGCAAGTCGGATCACATTGCCCTTGGCACTTATTAAGCGCAGCAGTACACGTGCTTAGCTTTGTTTGGCAGTGTTTGGCTTGATCACTATAGGTCTTGGAGTCGGTCCGGCATTTGTCGAGATCATTTGCCAGTTCCGAGTCCATGGGAACAAAGGATATCTTTCCCGGTTTGGTATCGAAAGAGTCGCATGCGCAGCGTCCACGACCGCGCGGTGTATCAAACGTCCAAAGAGGAGACTGATTTGTGCACTTCTTGGCACAGTCATCGGGGCTAGTTGCACCTGCAGGCGATAAAGGACCGAGTTCGGCGTCACAATAGACTCGATATTCTCGACCTTGGAAGATGAGTGCCTTTTTGTCATATGATGGACAGCAGCTCTGGTATGTTCCTGTAGTGGAGTTGCATGTCTGTGCCGCAATGAGAGGGAAGTGAATGGCCAAAAGGAACACGGGGGATAAAGAGAAGAGGGGATGCATTTTGCCCATAAAATGAGAAGCGATAGTCGTGTGTGATGATTGGTGAGAAGATAAACGCCGTGGGTTCCTGATTTAATTCGGTAGCAAGAGGCCCGAAAGTACATCATTTATCTTTATACAGATTTTGCAGTCAAAAATTTGGCATTGGAAGTTCACTGGCGCCTGGTTTTCCGCGAAGTTGCCGGGATGGCCGAGGTCAAGGGGTCCTTGCTTGGGCCAGCCAGCCACATTCGTTCAGCTGACGCGGGTTTAGCAAGGAGGGTTGCTGTGCATATATGCATGCAGCCGCTATCACAATCAATATTATGCGGCACCAGACCAATTCGTCGATCTATTACCTATTCGATCGTAATTTCTATGTGCACCATGATACGACAGAGCGTAAACTGGACAGAAATGGCACAAGATTCGCAGCTATTGGTAGCTGAACACGACGATGCTACATTAACTGTCGACATGTGAAGGCTGGCTCGTATCAGCTGGATTCGTGTAGAACACTAGGCTTCCTTTGACCTCGCACAGGCATGCTGGGCCGGATAGAGGATGTCGGTCACGCCTTGATTGGACCTGTTAGCCAATAGATGCACCAGGTGTAAGTTACCGGAATAGCCGCCACTGAACCTCCGGGAACTGCAATGAGGTAAATGCACCATGGGATGGGCCTTAGCTGTACATCAGAAGTCAGTCTTAGGCCAGGACCTGGATAAATACGATGTTCCCATGGCGTTTCAATTCACCTGGCGGTAACCTCACAACATCTTTATCTTCCTACTTTACTCTATTTCTTGGGCATCTAAGCCCTTTGTAACTTGCCATGGCCAAGCCCATCCTTTGGGTCATCTTTATGACCCTCTACATTAATTCATGCAAGGCTCAAGATATTCCAAATCAACAGCCACTCTCCGCTCCAGCAGACCCTGTTGCCAGCCCACAGCCTCTCAAACTTACATGTAGTGGCTCTTGCAACGAGATTTCTCTTGACGATATCATCCCCTCCCGTGACTCCAAGGGCGACGTAAAGTGTTGTCCAGCCGGCACCTTTTTCAACGGCGTAAATTGCGCAGCCAAACCCACTACAGTCTGTCCCCCAGGTACCAAGCTTGAAGCTGGGGCATGCGTCTCAGATCAGAAACCATCTTGCCCCACGGGTACGGTGCTGCAGGAAGGAAAATGTGTTTCTATCATTGAACCAAGCTGCCTATCTGGAGCTCGGTTTGATGGCCACAGTTGCATTTCTAGTCAACTTCCCTCCTGCGAGCCCGGCTTCGAGTTCAACGGCGCCTCTTGCATTTCAGTCGGACGGCAGGTCTGCGACCCTGGGTACACACTACTAGGCAAGCTGTGTGTCCATAACCTGCCGCCAAGCTGTCCCAGCGGTGAGAAGCTGGAAGAAGGATCTTGCACTCATTCCCAGCCACCCTCATGCCCAAACTCAATGACACTTGACGATGGCATCTGCACGCAGAAACAGAGTCCATCTTGTGCTCCTGGCTTTGTATTTGATGAGCAGAGCAAGAGCTGTTCAAACCAAGACGGGCCTAAATGTCCCGCTGGATCAACCTTCAGTGGCCGTGTCTGCATCTCAGTCAATGGACCCCAGTGCAAGGAAGGCATCTTCAAGGGAGGAGTGTGCCAGGACCCTGACCCCCCAATGTGTCCCGGGATATCCAAACTGCTCGATGGCATTTGTGTAACTCCCATGGTCTGCCCTTCCGACCTCCAGAAATCGAAAGATCCAGTATCACAAAAGGAGCAATGCTGTTTGCCAGGGATGAACTGGGATGAGAGCAGTAAACTCTGTTTCAGCGCTCCCACTGGCTCAAATACATGTCCCCAGGAGACTACTCTTCAAAACGGAAAATGTGCCTTTGATCCTGGAGAGGCGGATTGTCCAGGCGGATTCACATTCAACGGTCATAACTGTGCATTCAAGAGTCCTCCGGGATGTATGGATGGAGCTCCAAAGGGCGATGTATGTGTTTTGTCCGAAAAGCCTACATGCCAAGCGGGTGCTTTCAACGGCACAGTCTGCCTCACGTCTGATACTCCGACGTGTGCCAATGGATCTACTCTGTCAGGAGAAAGATGCGTGTCCACGGTACCTCCGACATGCGCAGATCAGATGATTCTGCGTGGAAGTGCCTGTATCAAGACTAGCAGCCCCGTCTGTCCTCCAGGCTCAAGCAATGTCGGTGGTAAGACCTGTGTAACTACGAGCACGCCCATCTGTGTCACCGGAACGCTCAAGGACGGTCACTGTATTGGCAGTAAAGGTCCAAGCTGCCCAGAGCACACTGTCTTTGATGGCACAAACTGTGTTTCTCAGAATACACCAGCCTGCCAGCCGACCTTTACTTTTAACGGAACTGCTTGCGTTTCCCATGTCCTCCCATCATGTCCCCCAGACGCAGTCTTCGACGGGCACTCGTGTCTTTATGGCCAGCCTCCAACCTGTCCTCCAGAGACACATCTTCAGGGCAACAACTGTGTCAGTGAGTCAAGACCGGCCTGCCCTGCGGACTTCATTTACTCCCCTGATGGATGTATTTCTGGCAAACTCCCGGAATGTCCAAGGGATATGAGTCTACAGGGGGAGAAATGTGTTGCTAGTAAGCCACCAACCTGTCTGGATGGCACACAGCTCAGTAACGGCTCCTGCGTTGCAATCAATGGCCCAAATTGCCCTCCCGGAAGCCAGTTGCGGCCTGAAGGATGTGTCACCATCACGGTTCCATCCTGCCCTCATGGTTCATCTCTCCAGGATAACAAATGCGTCTCTAGCGATGGCCCGAAATGTACACTTCCTCTTGTCATCTCGGGAGATAAGTGTGTATCTCCTGAACCACCGGTTTGTCCCACGGGCACGACATTCTCTCTTGGAAAGTGTACCCTGGCTGCAACTCATGGTTGTTATAGTATGCAGTACTGTCCTCCGTTGTAGGGACTGAGCTCTTCATGGTCTTGCTGCTGATGTAATGGGATCTGAAAGCATGGGCTTTGCAAAGACAATGCGTCTTGATTAAGAATTGGTACTTTAGTGTTGGCCCCTCTCTAGTTGTCTCCTATGGTAGCCAAATCCTATCTACTGTTATCAGATGAAAATAAGATGTCCCTTTGTTCCGTTTCCTTTCTCTTCAAACCGAAATTAACCTCGGCAACACATATACTATCGTAAAATCTTGGCTCAGCTCTACTTACTAAATTGAGCATGATAACTGCGCACTGTATGGCAGCGCATATGAGAAGTAGTTGGCCAGTGCGTGAAACTGTAACTGAGCATATCACATAGTACACCACTAAATGCAATGCACCATGTGACTATACTGCATGCCCCGACCGTCAATGTTGCTTTTCAGCTGCCTGCACCCCGAATCGATTGCCATTAGCGACGCAGTGCGTGAGCTGCAGAGCCAAAGCTACATGATGCGTCAAAGCGGCTCGGCTACACCGGAACAAGGGTCCAGCCAGCCCCCAAACAGAAGGATTTGTTGTTCCCTACTTGTCATTTCCAAAACAGATTTTGTGGCTGGCTGACGTCCCTATTTTGTCATCAGACCATTTTGGGACCCCTACTTACCCATGCGTCGAGAGGTCTCATTCGTTGGTATGTACACATACGAGCAACAGAACTGAGCTGAGTTCCCAAGCTAGAGTGTGATAAGCCCTGCATATACGTCAAAGAGATGCAGATGCTGCGTGCCAAAGTCCCAATGCTTTTGCAAACCTGATCCATCCGTGACTGTTCAGATACCTGCCTGTGTCCTCTACTGACCCCGCATTCTTGCCTTTTTATTTCCCCTACCCTGATATTAGGAAGATAACTGTTCTAGTCACATTATCACGAGTTCCATTCAATTGGCGTCGCCAACTCAAAGAGAATCAGCCCAAGGAAACACTCGTCACTCAGAAAGTTTCGAGCTTATCATTCTACGTTCCATATTTTCCATCGTTCCCCGTTGCCCGTTATGAAGATCAAAATCGCCGTACTCATCACCTTGCATATCCTACCTGCGCTTTCCAAGTCCACAGGAGATCCAGAAATCCAAATTCAATGTCCTAGCCTTCACCCCAACCAGCATGTCTCACGTCTTCACTGCAGAATGGCCGATGGCTCTCTCATCCATGTTTATGGCCCAGGACCTTTCGACTGCGAAATGTCCTACGTCGCCGTCCGTCCCCAGACAGTCAAGGGCAACAAGAACCAAGATTCGGGAGAAAAGCCAACCAGAGAGGCTAAAGATTGCGAGCTTCTTCTCATCAAGTTTACTAATGATGTTGTCCATCACGGTTGTTGTAAAGATGGAGTCGCTGTCTTTGCACCAAAAGAGCATCAAGTCTCAAGTCCACAAGCTATAGATCCGATTGATGAGAGGCAAAAGCCTATACAGCACTTGCAGAAAGACGATCAGATACTGGACGAGAAGCTCCAGACTAGGAGCGAAGAAGGGGTCAACGAAGAAGATGACTACGAAGAAGATGACTACGAAGAAGATGATTATGATGACGATGACGAAGGACCCGATGAGGGAGAAGAAGATTATGAGGATGAGGATGACGATACGGAAGAGGAGGGCGAAGAGGATGAGGATGGAGATGAGGACTACGAAGATTATGGCGTTGATGGAGATATCAATGACGAAAATTCACCAGACTCTGGGGCTGGACAGGAGCCTGAAGCGCAACAGGACAATGAGTCCAAGGTTCTTTAGCGAATCTGGCAAGGCTTCCTGGAGACCGTCTAGCTTTGTCTGGTTCTAACGACCAAGATCAACATGGGGCAAGGCTATAGGACTAAGCTTACTTAGTTGGCCCCGAGGCCTCAGCCAAGAGGTGAAGAATTAAGTGGAATTTAATTCAAAAGGATGTTTGATGATGAAGCCTTGTTCCTTGGCCGTTTGTATTCAGTGTTTATAATCTGTCGCTGATTGACGAGTTCACAACTGGAGTCATCAGAGTGGAGTGCTGAGTGAAGGATTTCCGCTAGTCTCAAAGAGGCAATTATGCCTTTCGACTCATTCAAGGTCATACCTGTTCAGTGGGGACCCACCTGTCAATATTCTCTATAAGAATAACCAACAGAACACAAACCTACCATCTCACAAACTCATCACTCCTAATGACTGCACTAAACACCACAAACATGGACGCCCTAGACATAGAGCTAGACGTCGTCGGCCAGCAGCCAACGATGGTCAAGATCTATACCCAAGTCAGCTTCTGCTTCCCAATCACCGACCCCTCCATGCACCCAGCCATCACCGCCACCCTCAAAAGCGGCCTGCAGCGTCTCACACAGAGCTTCCCCTGGGTAACAGGCCAAGTCAAAGACGATGGTACCAGCGTCTTCAAGATCAGACCTTTTGAGGAAACACCAAAACTGGTTGTCAAGGATCTGCGAGATGACCCCTCCGCACCGACGATGGAAGGCTTGAGAAAGGCAGAGTTCCCCATGAGCATGTTTGACGAGAACAAAATCGCTCCCAAGAAAACTCTCCCTTTTGGCCCTGACTACTCACCTGATGACCCGTCGCCCGTCTTGATCTTTCAGCTTAATTTCATCGAGGGCGGGCTTATCTTCACTGTCAATGGGCAGCACGGGTGCATGGATATGACGGGTCAGGATGAGCTCATTCGACTTCTCTCCAAGGCCTGTCGCGACGAAGCCTTCTCAGAACAAGAGATATCAACAATGAACCTTGACCGTAAGACCATTGTTCCACCGCTGGAGAAATACGAACTCGGGCCTGAGCTTGACCATCAAATCATCAAACCCGCTCCAACTACTGAAGCCCCGTCAACACCACCAAAAGCAAGCTGGGCTTTCTTCTCGTTCAGTCCACAAGCCCTCTCAGCCCTCAAAGACAACGCGACACAGACGCTCGACGGAAAAACAGGTTTCATTTCGACGGACGATGCCCTCTCAGCGTTTATTTGGCAATCCGTCAGCCGCGCCCGTCTCGCGCGCCTAGACGATTCCACTTCGACTGAATTCTGCCGCGCCGTTGATGTGCGCACTCAACTAGACGTGCCAAAGAACTACCCCGGAATTCTCCAAAACATGACCTACAGCGTCTCAAAACTCTCCCAAATCGCCAACGAACCACTTGGCATCGTAGCGTCACGGCTGCGATCTCAACTCGGCCGCGATGATCTCCGCAGGCGAACACAAGCCCTGGTGACATACCTCCAGGACCAAGCAAACAGGACAAAAGTATCTGTCACAGCGGACGCGAATCCGTCGACGGATATTATGTTGAGTTCATGGGCGAAGCTGAAGTGCTGGGAGTATGACTTTGGACTTGGACTGGGAAAGCCTGAGAGTGTGAGGAGGCCGTTATTTGAGCCGTTTGAGAGCTTGATGTATCTTATGCCCAAGCGGACAGATGGAGAAATCACCGCGGCGATATCATTGAGGGATGAGGATATGGAGAGATTGAAGGGTGATGAGGAGTGGAAAAGGTATGGGAAGTTCATTGGGTAGGAGGAGTTCGCGGGGTCCAATGCAGAAGCTCATGACTATTCGACATCATCCGAGCTTTATGTTTATTCTTGTTTGTAGAGTTGTATCTTACGGAGACAATATGCAGATCTCGGACTGTTCTACTGATGAGCGGTGCTGCGATAGGTGCGGGAGATGTTGGTGACTTGCGGAGGATGAGAAGTAGAGCCGAGGCCATGACTCATCGAAGAGATATAAGTTAGCCTGAATCGACACAATTATCGACATTGAAATACCAAAGAAAATTGTGTGTACCTTTGAGTTACATCATGGACGTGTCTGCTATGGGATTCCCAGGGTCGTTGCCCAATTGGAGTAACCTCAACATCCTCCACCGCAATACCCTCCCAGCCCGAGCCCACTTCTACTCCTACCCCAACCAAGAATCAGCTCTCTCCTTCAATCGTGAAGAAAGCTAGTTCCACAGTCTCAACGGAACATGGAAGTTCCACTATGACATCAGTCCCCTCGACGCACCAATCTGGCAAACAGCCAACACCAGCTCATGGGCCGACATTGAAGTCCCAGGAATGTGGCAGCTCCAATGCTACGGCCATCCTCACTACACAAACATTGACTATCCCTTCTCCGTCACGCCTCCTAATGTTTCGTATGTCAATCTCACTGGGTCTTACTGGCGATAGTCTGACGTAGCAAAGGAGTGGTATGGTGATCAGATCAGACTGCATTTTAAAGGCGTAGATAGCGCGTTTCATGCTTGGGTCAATGGTAACAAGGTTAGGTATAGCCAGGGGAGCCGTAACCCGAGTGAGTTCGATATCACTGAGTATCTCACTCCCAGCCAGGCCAATGATCTTGCGGTAAGGGTGTATCAGTGGTCTGATAGTTCTTATATCAAGGACCAGGATCAATGATAGCTCTCCAGTATTTTCGCAACGTTTACCTCATTCCGTTCTCTAAATCGTCCATCATTGACTTTCAAGTTAATTCTAAGCTTGGTAACTCTTTCAAAGAAGGGTCACTGAAAGTCAATGTAACTATTCAAGGGAAAGAGGGTGACCTTAATATCGCCTTAATCTCGCTAAATAGATCAACCATTGATAAATGGGAAGGGTCATCTTCGGATATTTACGAGAAGAAGGTCTCTGGAAACGACTTTCATATCTGGTCCGCTGAAACACCAAGCTTGTATGCCTTACTCATCACCTTCAATAGACAGAGCATCGGTCACAGAGTTGGCCTGCGTCGCGTTAAGATTCAGGGTTCTAATTTTTACGTCAACGGAAAGCCCATCATTATATACGGAGTTAACAGGCATAAACATCATCATCTCACCAGACAGACAATCAGTTATGAGAACATACGAAAGGTTCTCTTACTCATAAAGCGATCCAACATCAACGCCATCCGCACAGCTCACCAGCCTCCTCATCCTGACTTCTTCGACGTGGCCGATGAACTAGGTTTCTACGTTATTGCCGAGTCTGACTTGGAGTGTCATGGCTTTGGTGGTATTGAAGAGACCGAGGAGGAAGCTGCTGAGTGGCTATCCAACAATCCTGATTGGGAGGAAGCCTATGTTGATCGTGCTCGTCAGCTAGTTGAGCGATTCAAGAACCATGCTTGTGTTATTATCTGGTCTCTCGGCAATGAGTGCTTCTATGGTCGGAACCACGCTGCTATGAGGAACTGGATCAAAGAGAGAGATCCGGTCGGATTATTCACTACGAGCAAGACCGTAACGCTACATCGACGGATATGTACAGTCAGATGTACAGTACGCCTGACGATATGAGAGACTCTATCAAGACACATAACTATAAGCCCATCTTGCTTTACGAGTACGCACAGTAAGCTTTCCCCCAATTATCCATATGATCTCGAGCTAACAGTACTAGTGCGATGGGCAACGGACCTGGTGGTCTTGTAGAGTATATCGACCTCTTCAGATCTGAACCTTTATCGCAAGGAGGCCTTGTCTGGGAGTGTAGCAACTATGGACTCCTGAAGAAGGAAGAGAATGTTGCATACCACGCTTACGGCGGTGACTTTGGCGACGAGCCGAATGATGGTGACTTCATCATGGACGGTCTTGTGCTGTCTGACCATTCGCCCATGCCTTCTTGAAAAGAGTATTCCAAGGTCATCCAGCCTATTTCTGTGAAACTGGCAAAGAATGGAAGTGCGATGATAACAATCAACCACTATGACTTCTTGGACCTGAGTCATCTTGATGTTTCTTGGCATGTTGTCGCGGATGGTCGGAAGACTGAGGCCCGTCCACTTGACCTCCCTAGAGTACCTGCTGGAGAGAATAGGACCGTGACACTGCCTTTGGAATTGAACATCATGCAGAATGAGGCATGGATCATGGTTGAGTTCAGGCTTAAGGAAGCTACTCTGTGGGCTCCCAAGGGTTATGTCATTGCATGGGACCAACTTCACATCCAGCGTCCCAGTATCAAGACCCGGTGTCTATCACTTGTCCGCAGTCAAGCCAATTCCGAATTCGAGAAGAAGGGAACCAAGCTTCTTTATAATAGTGGCGGGGCCTCCTTTGGTTTCGACCTGTTACATGGTAACGTGACGTGGAAAATCAATGGTGCTGACATCTTCCGGCGTGGTCCTGAGCTCTCATTTTACCGCGCTTTAACACAGAACGACGCTGCGTCTTCTGGCGAAGGACCAATTTGGGAGCAGGAAAAGATCCCAATGATCTACCCACAAGTACGAGACGTCACCTGGCGTGTCGACGATGATGGCGCAGTGGTGCACTATAAAGTCTGGGTTGGCGTCAAGACTCGTGCTTGGGGTGTTGGAGCAGACATGATTTACAAGATCCCAAATAGTGGACCTCAACTTCAGCTCGAAGTTCGGAGTGAATTCGTCGGCAAGAATGAATCCCATGTCATTCCCCGCATCGGTCTCATGGCAGTTCTACCTGAGTCATTCGACGACGTGTCATGGTTCGGTAGAGGACCTCGAGAGAACTACAAAGACTCTAAGCAAGGTTCCCGCATCGGGCAGTATAGCTCCACTGTTCCGGACCTTTTTACGTACTATGATTACCCTCAAGAGAACGGAAATCGGGAAGATTTGCGTTGGTTCAAGATTGGGAACAAGGAGGTTACACTTGATGCGCGACGAACAAACAGTGAGCCATTCAGCTTCACAGCTCGGAGGTACATGCCCTTTGACTTGGATGACGCACAGCACCCAAATGATTTGAAACCACTGAACAAGACGGTTTTCCATCTCGATTACGATAACAATGGACTCGGATCGGCTACGGTCAAGGTGAGACCGTTTGAGAAGTACAGGTGCTACACTAAGCCATTCACCTTTACCTTTGACTTTAACATAGTCTAGTCCAGCAAGATAATTAAATTGCACTTTTTTGTCTGCAGTGCAATATGATTATGTGACTTTGGTCAGGATAATAATTGATTACTGAACTGTGTTCTCCGCCAAGATGTTGCGGTACACGTGCATATCGGTGAGCGTTTTGGGCGACATGTCGAGTTACACAACTGCTGCCATTATGATTGATCCCGAATACAAAGCCGTCCTCAATTAGGAATACGCTACGAAGTGATTTTCGGTAGGTTGCTTGAGGGCCCCGACACAGTAGCGCTGTGAGCACCGAGCTCACGATTAGTGATCAGTAATTACTGATCAAAACGCACGACCCGAGACCGGAGCGAATTGTAATCAGCCAAGACAGTAATTACAAAACCCTCCGGTAATGTATGTATTTTCTAATCTTTATCGGAACCTATTAGGAATAACACCGATATACATAAATATCTACAGTTTGAGATGTCATGCATGAATCCTACCCTTTAAGTTCACAGAACAAAAGCATCTCACTAAACTCTATCAGGCCACCATTAAATCATTTTTCTCTACAACAGCCATGGCTCGTCGCATCTTTGTTATCGGAGCCACAGGCGCTCAAGGTCTCCCTGTCTGTCGGGGCCTCACCAAAGATGGAGCCTATAGTCTACGAGTCCTCACTCGCGATGTCAACTCAAAGCGTGCCAAGGAGCTAGCTCAGTTGGGCGACGTGGAGTTCATCGAAGGTTCGTTTGCCAACGAAGAAAACCTACGAAAGGGCTATGAAGGTTGCTGGGGCGCTTTCGTCAACATTGATGGATTCAACACTGGTGAAAAGACAGAGACTTACTGGACCATCCGCGCTTACGAACTGGCAATTGAGTCTGGCATTAAGTTCTTTGTCTTTGGAAACTTGGACTATGGGTATAAGAAGAGTGGCTATGACCCCAAGTTCCGCTGTGGCCATTATGATGGAAAAGGTCGAATGGCGGAGTGGATGTTGAGCCAGAAAAAGACTCACAATATGGGTACTGCCATCTTCACTACGGGTCCGTATATCGAGATGGCCATTTCAGCAATGACGGTGATGACGCCTCGTATTGTTGAGGGCGTCGTCACCTGGGCTGTACCCCTCGCTGATGGAGCGATTCCTCATGTCGCTCTCGATGACTGCGAGCACTATGTTCGCTGGCTGTTTGATAACCCCGAGAGATCCGACGGACTCGATCTCGAGGTTGCTATTGATCACATCAACTACCATGATCTAGCAAAAGCTTTCCAAAAGGTTACCGGCAAACCTGCTCAATTCATCGACATTCCGGTCGAGACGTACTTTGAGCATATGCCGTGGGCGGGCACTACTCCCGCCGGATACAATGCCGATCCTAATGATCCCGCATCCATGACATTTAAGCAGAACTTCACTGGTTTCTGGAATATGTGGAGACACTCCGGTGGGAACAAGGGAGTTGTTCAGAGGGATTATAAGCTGTTGGATGAGATTCACCCGAATAGGATCAAGACTGCGGAAGAGTTCTTCCGTAGAGAAGAGGAGAAGCGTAAGGCGCAGGGACTTCCGAGTATCTTTGAGACAATTGAGAGTGGGAACCTCGGTATGATCCTTAAGTTGAGTGAGGATGGTAGGAAGGGCAAGTTGTAGTCGTATCTTATCTCGAGATACTAGGCCATTGGTGCTATAGAATGGATAATATTACCAAGTGCATTATGAACGTCAGAAACGTGACTTATTAGCCCTTGATCACAAGATGCCGACAACCTGGTAGGCTCCACTGCCATGTCGTCATCCTCTCCCCACGTTGACTTTGAGGGGAAATAAGATTTGATTAGCGCTTCAAGACGCATCCAGTCAATTAGTGCTGCAATGCTAATTCCTTTATATCTGACAGATCCAATCATGAGTCTGCAAGGTGATCAAATTCGGCTGCTTCGGCTACACCTTACTTCAAGCTTGTCATTCAAGCACGTCTCACTCGGCGATCCAGCCCGAACAGCGTTTGTCGCGCTATCTTATTTCTGGGAAGACTTGAGTGACACTATACCGCTCGATGTGTCGGGCCAGAGTATTCTTGCGACTCGGAACTTACATCATGTTGTCGACTGCCTTTTCGCATCCTAATTCGATAGCCTTCTGTGGATTGATGCTCTATATATTAATCAGAAAGATAAATTGTGCTGAGAAAGGCGATGTGATTATGATTATACCCAGAGGGAAGGTCCCGTATGTTTTGAGGAGGTTGGAGGACTACGGCAGTGGAGTGAGATAGTATCGGTTGTTGAGCGATGCCTTTATTAACGGTGTAATGGCGGGTGAGGAGGCCTGTTCGTCGATGCCCGATTTCAACAGGATAGTCATTGTCTGATAGCGTGTATTCAAGCAAACTGTACTCAGACCCAAAGATAGTATATGACGCAGTAAAAGAAAGGAAGACGAACAAAAATAAAAGTCGCATCATAGTACTCTTCATTCTACCTGTCCCCCGAACTTAACCTCATCCATTATTGGCATTCCTCTTCGATCCTTTTCAGCTCATACAACCAGTGTTCTATCATGTTGCTCTGATAGGGGTTGCCAGTCTTCCCAGGACTTAGTCCAAGTGGCTCGGGTCCTGCCTTATTCCATACCACCCCAATTCCCTCAGCTGCAAGTTTCTCATCCTCTGGTAAGTCGCTACCTTCGAGGTAAACTAGAACCTGGCTCATGCGGCTAACCCAAGTCCGTTCCCAAAAGCAGATAAGATCGCGAACACCTTTACTAGAATCTTCAAGGATGGTAGTAACGCTTTCCTCGAACTCTTGCAAAAGATCTTCGAGCAGCTCCAATTTGTGACTTTCATCGTCCTCAATCCTGACTGCAACACCATAAACAGAATCTTCATGTATACTACCACTGTGCTTGCTAGCACAGCAGGAATGGTGGATCCCCAAAGCGGTGAACGTAATATAGCGAAGGGTAGCGTAGTGATGCCTTGGATGAAGATGACAAGAGAATAAATTGAGGTAGGTGATATAGTTACCAATCAGGTCCAGTAGAGCGCCATCATTTATGACGCTGTCTTCGAGGACTCCACTGCTAATGGAATTGGTGCGTTCTGAGGAGCCTGTTACTATTAGGTCGTGGTCTTGGATGAAGCGTCTCCGCTCGTATATGAATGTAAAGTCCTCGACTAAACCCATTAATAAAAGTCTTAGCAAAGTGCAGCCCCCAAGTGAACATTCACAACTACATGCATCCTCAATGTTGGCTCCAAATACTGCAGCGTGGACTTCGTGAAACCAAGCTGTGTCACAGTCTGGCGCCCAAAGTGCGAGTAGTGACATGCCAATGTTCCAGAATATACAATAACATCCGAATACATCCTTGGGTGACGTAAGAGGGAGCTGGCAGGCGATTCCTCCATGATTGGCTAGCCAACGCAAATACCGCAAGTTCTGGAGCCAAGGAATCTCATTCAGCTCCATTGTATCCAGGTCGCACCACGCCCAGGTGTCTCGGAAGCCAACTCGGAAAAACATATCAGCATCTTCAGGTGAGTCGAGTGCTTGATAGACTGGTACTGGGGCTGAAAGTGATCCATCCCTTGTGATAGCAAGGGATGCAGGGACGTGGATATGACTCTTTTGTAAGGCTCGAGTGACCTCGTAGGCATTGTAATCAAGAACGTGTTTCGACTTTAGACCCAGTCCGTCTATTTCAATTGTAGACAGGTTGTCTAGGCCAAGTTGCTTCAATCTTTCTCTTCGGTTTTTCATGTAGTGCACATATCTCAACTTACACCTTTTGGAGGCCCAGCCGAGTACTAGATGCAAATTTGGTGATGTAGGGATGGCGCAGTCAGCCCTCAACAGAATCACAGCGCATTCGGCACATGTGCATCTCATACACATTTGCGTTTTGTGCCCTTTGCAATTCCGACCACTAAGGGAGACAGCGAGTTCTAATGTAGAGTAATCAAATCCATCTCTTTGGTTCATGAGTGCTATGTCTGCCGCATCCACAAGGACGCGGAGGATCGCTGGTTTGTCTGTGGCCAGGTGTAGTGGAGTATGCCCGAAGAGATTTCGCTCAGAGAGGGTGCTGGGATGGTTCTCTACTAGGAGTTTGACCTCTTCCAGATTGTTGGTTAAGATTGCTGAGCCAAGTGGACCACAGCCATAGGCTATATTTATGGAAGATCCTGTTTAGTATGACATTCAGAGCACACTATAGAGTGTAGATTGACTAACCTCTAGCTACCTGAGTTGAGGAAGACAGAAAATAGAGCAAAATAGCTATATTCGATACGCTGATCTCTTTTCCTGATCCATCGGGAAGTCTCGAATAACCCGGACTGTCTGGGCGTGATTGATGTGCTAAAGCATCCTCGGCATTTGATCGCAGTATAATATCTGCGCAGGCAGCCGGTACTGGATGGGTAATGGTACTATATGATTCTGCGGAGAACAATTTACCAATCGGCGTACTGACGGATATGTCAGCCAATTCAATACTCGGTCTCTCGTATTATGCCTCAGGGACTTACCGGCCGTGTGTATCATAGTCATTTGTCGGGGCCTTGTTCATAAGCAAGTACTGGACAAGACCAAGGAGAGGGCTAGACTGTCGATAGTCCGACTGACTTCGAACAAGGTCAACCTGACTATAGGTAAAACTGATCTAATGACTTAGTTAGGTTTTCTTACACTAACTCGTGCGTGCATTAATACTCACAACACTGGCCACATAGTGGACTAGTGACTGGTTGTGTTCGTCGACAGCCCGGGGGGACGCCTTCTTTGTTCGAAATAAATTCAGTATTGATGACACCACTACAGGAAGCAACTCTTCTCGCCATACTGAAATATCTAAAAAGTAGCCGTCAGTTGTATGAAAGTCATCATAAGGGTGTGTCAATAAATCAAGCATTCTAAAAGCTGGCGCAGATCGTGAGTTAACGGTGGGATAGTAGGTGAATTTAGAGCCGAGGCTCCATCCTCCTGCCCCTGAACGAATCGAGAATGAAATTTGAATAGCTGAATTAAGCAAATACCGCAGCCCAACGTAGGTTAAGGCGAAATTACTACTTCTGTCTCTTTCCGTTATTGCTTCTGTCGCTGGACAGCCTGGCGCATGATGTTCGATCGTTGTCTCGTGAGAAAACCTCAAGGGTCCCCAAGAAGCGTTTTTTCGTAGGAGCTGTGGGAGGTAGTGACAAAAGCATGAGAATCGACCTCCGCTATAGCTCGTCACAGTTCTTCTGATTTCCGTTGTGTTTTCAGGTGTTGCCGAAAAGTTTCTGTTTGGCTTATTTCGCGCTCTGGTCCCGACAGCGTCACACATCTCCTGTAATACTGCAGGCTTTCCGAGAAGTCGTCCAGTTACCATCGCAGGAGTGATCTAGAATCTAAGTCAGAGATCGTTGTATAATAGCACGGTGATCCTTACTTCTTGCAGCGTTCCGTTGATGGTAGAGCCTTGGACTAGGAGCTGTTGAAGTAGGTTCTCAAGGCCGTCAAAGCGTGTCTCGAATTGGGATACGGTGCTTTGTATGCCTTGAATGGGAGTGCTAATAGCTGAGACCTCGGACCGAACGACCAGAAGATCACTGGATATAGTCTGCGAAGTCGCTTGGATCGTGGCTAACTTCTCAGACCCCAAATGTGATACAGAACTAGCAATGTCTCAGACAAAGAGTATTTATAAGGATCTGATTATTAGATTTACTTACAGGCCTAGACTTTGCAATCCCAACTGAAGGGTTGCATTGATGTGATGTAATTTGGCCGCCATTTGCTCGAGCTTTGGGCGATGGAACGGATATAACAGCTTTTTGCCCTTGTTCCGAGCTTTGGTCCTTCGACCAGTTGTACCTTGATCGTCCGTAATGAGCGCAGCTGCCATACTCTCCAAAACCTTCAGTTCCTCGTTACATGAGTCTAAAAACTGTCGCAAAGCCTCTGTCGTTGTTCTGTGATCATTCTGAAACCGGGAGATTGACAATTCGATGATTTGTAGCGTCTTTCTCAGCGTATCGTTCTGCTGTATTATGGAGGCGATGTCTTGGTCGTGGGATTTAAGGGAATCAAAGTAATCCGTAATGCCCCCAGTGACTTGGAGGCCTAATGATACCACGGCCAAGGCCAGGCCGGCGATGGAGAGAGGGTCAGCCATGGTGACATAAGGTCATGATGATTCACAAAAGGAACAAAATGGTAAGGACGGTGGATTGGGGGTCGTGAAGAGCAAAAGTCTGAGACCATTCTAGGACTTTGCTGACTGCATATTGCCGCCTGATCAGGCTTTCATCATGCACTAGGCTCTTTTTAGCCGTGTTAGGTGACACAAATTACATACGTAAATCTATAAAATAAGCTGCTGCATAGATCCGAAAGTCCAAATCAATTGAGAATATAGATATATGTAGGGCATATAATGACATCTAAATGAACGGTAGTAGTTGGTGTACTCAAAATTCAAAACTCCTCCTTAAACATCTGAACTCAGTCAAGCACCTATCCGCCTTTGACATTCTCCGCCACTTTAGTTTTTGCAATCTTGATATATCAGCAGTATGCCTTTCCTTCTCATAAAATGACCGGAACTGAAAACTTTCGATCCAAGCTTGCGATGCCAAGCTGTTATCACATTCGCTAGTCTAAAATGGCGGAATGCTCAGGATTTCGTTCTCATCGTAATCCTCTGCCTGGAGATCGCCTTGTACCAGATCCTCCCTGACAGGATGTTCGAAGTTATGCGAGTGGTCATTCCAGTTATCATCCGATGCCATTCCTTGGCCTTCTGCCGCAAGAGTCAATCCAGGGTGGTGGTTTATGTTGCCGGTTGGTTGCTGAAGCACTGATAAAGCCATTTGTGGTTGAAACTGTGGCAGAGCGCTGCTGCTATCTATACCCTGGTGAGGCACAAAGGAGTCGAACCCTGTTGGCATTAGGTCCGAGAATGCTGTGCCTTCTGTCAGGGTGTCAAATTGATCATGGCTGTGTAAGAAACGGCTGGAGTTTGAATCGAAGCTTGAAACAGCTGGGGTATGAAATTGTGAACGACGGCGTTGAGCATGAAATGGATTCGGCTGGGAAACTGGCGGAAGCTGATATTGCGGGTACTGAGCGGTGATTGTTGGCTGCGGAGGCATAGCAGACACCGGTCTAGTAAGCAAATTATCAGACGCTATCGTGGTATGCCCAAGATTGCTTTGGAAGTCCTCGATCAGTAGTTCAAGAACTTGGAGGATCTGGTCTCCGCTTTGACAAGCAAGGAACTGAGAGATTGTGCTTTGGTTCCTCATTTTGTTGCAGTGTTGGCGAATGGCATCAAAGACAGCATTCGCTTGGTCTGAGGTGCCCTGTAAGTTAGTAATAGCTTTCTGGTTTATGAATCTTACGCGACAATCTGCAGACTCACAGGGATTTGGGGTATCCACGTCCGAGGGCCAGTCTGGAAATAGGACTCTGAATATCGCTTTCCAGCAACTTTCAGGAGTATTCTTGCTGGGCCGAGCTGGATCTGATTTCAAATCTTGAGCCTGGTCCACATCATATCCATCCTCGTAATCATCTCCGAAGGCATTTCTTTCACACGGGCTATGCCCCTCTAGCTCGTCGCGGATAAATCGCCTTTTACAGACATGACATCGCCGCATAATGGTAGAAAGATCATGAAAGCGCTTTAGATGGGATCTATATATCTGTTAGTTGCACTCTCGACTTACAGGCTTCCAAGCTAAAGCCATTCGGGTC
The DNA here is from genome assembly GCA_013759125.1 of Fusarium sp. NRRL 53293. Taxonomy (NCBI): domain Eukaryota; kingdom Fungi; phylum Ascomycota; class Sordariomycetes; order Hypocreales; family Nectriaceae; genus Fusarium; species Fusarium sp. NRRL 53293. Next base: position 25,169 of record JABSTN010000175.1, on the reverse strand, counting down.
CTGCAGTCAATATTCATATATAAACTTACTTTAGGCGGTCAATATTCTCAAACCCCTTTCCATTGCAGGTTCCGCTTGAAAACCTTGCCCGGTTCTTCTTATGATACGGACAGGCGAAGCGGTCCCCACCTGGCTCTGAGCGACGAGGTCTTTTCTCCGAATTGCCTCTGATATCTTCTTCGTCACGGTCCTCATCCTTTCCCGCATCCAACTTGTGTTTTTGTCGATTAATCCCTCGGTTTGTCAGTAGTCGACCTTCAGAGCATTGGTTCAGCCCAGGGCTGTTCTGGTTGCCGACTGGAGGCGTCTGCCACTCGCCACCACGTTGGTAGCACCCCAGCACAACAATGGCTGATAAGACTGTATGGATCCAAGAGCCTTTGCCCTTAACTTGAGAGAGACTTTTCTTGAGTTTCAAGAGTTCCTGTGACTTGAGAACCCCCAGCAGCAGCTCAATTATCTTTTTTCGGCCTTGGCTCACGGCGTGATGAAGTGGAGTCCATCCATTCTTGTCAAGTGTATCGACTGTGGCGCCTCGGGCAAGAAGTAGATAAGCGGCTTGGCTGTGTCCAAGCGACGCCGCGTGAGACAGGCATGCTTCACCAGTATGAATGCTACAGGCATTAGGGTCCGCACCAGCCTCCAAGAGAATCTCTGCGATGTTTAGATGACCACTGCGGACTGCCATCCACAGAGGAGTAACTCCACTGCTCCTGTCGTCGTAGTCAGATCCTTTGCTGAGTAAAAGCTCGACGACCTCCCTATGGCCATAGGCTGCAGCATAACTCAATGGAGTTTGACCATAGATGTAATCTCGATGACTCATGTCAGCACCATTGTCAAGCAAGATCTCACAGATATAACGATGACCCATAGCCGCTGCCAGTGAGAGGGGAGTACGCCCATAATGATCCTCCTCATGTATCTCTGCAAGCCTCGCTCCCCAGAAGCCTGTGTCAAACCACGGTAAGCCATAGTACGACATGATATGTAATGCTGTAGTCTTGTGCGGCTCAAATAGTTTCTGATCGCTAAATATTCGGCTGTGTAGTAAAGACCACTCGTCGACAAACCCTTCTTGAGACGGGAAAAAGTGGTAAATCCCCTCCTTCATAGGGTTTACCCCGGCTCTTTCGGCCAGGCTAAGGTGTGCCATGCCAAACCATAGGGAATACTCCAGAAAGGTGGCTGAAGAGATTGTATTCTCTGTATTTAGGAAGTTAGCGCGCATGTATGTGTGGTCAACATACAGGAGGCATATACGAGCAACCCGGAAGTGGTACTGGGCATTGTAGGCTTGCAGGTCAGTGAATTTAAGTTCTGGGAAAGACAATTCGGAAATGCGATTGTTGCTCTCGAGGATGCAAGACCCCCTTTCCTGGAGAAAGTCTCTTACACTTTGGTGGACGAATTGCACGGTCGATTGTGGGTATGTCGTATCGTTTGCGAACTTCGCCTGCCGCGGTACTACCTGAAGAAGGCCGCCGCATAGAAGCATCAGCTGTGTACTCATGTCTAGCGACGTTTTGTCCTGTATCTTGTTCATTTTGTTCCTCACACCCCAATCATTGACTTCTGTCTTGCTTCGTGGAGATAGGAGCTCAGGATCATAATGCATAGCGGCCAGGGCACTGCGGAGCTCGAGTATCGAAAGTGGCCGCTGAGCGCACAGTACGAGAGTGAATGCATCCCTTGCCATCTGTTTGCGGGTTTCATCATGCCAGCTCCACAGCTGCCTGATGATAGTCTCATATGTCGTATAGAGAGTTGCTGGAAGGCAGGACATAGAGTGCTGTTCGAACTTGGGTGTTTCGAGGTGACTATGACAGCGCAGCTGTGATACACTCAATGAAGCCCAAAGAAATATGCCTTTGGCCTTCTCTGCCAAAACTTGAGCTGTCTGTTTGATATCCGATGCCGGAAGGAGATAATTTTTTAAGACCAGAAGGCTTTCGCCGAGATATCGTTGTATGTCGAGCAAGTTGTTGTCCTCCAAACGGATTTCGGCGCCCTGTATGGGCAGATTGCTTGGTCGGGAGGATATACATATTCGTAGCTTCAGACTAGGATTTAGATCATTCAGACGACAGAGGATGGCAACAAGCTCAGCAGGATCATCACACTCATCCAAAGCGTCTATAATGAAGAAAATAGAATGACCTTGTGCCGTCGATTTGTTGATTAACAAAAGCAAGCTTTCCATCAAGATATCGATGTCCATTACACTGTCGGAGATCTCATGCTCCCTTCTCTGATGGAATTTGGAGAATACTTCAAAGGATCGCGTAGCCGGAGTAGTCTCCAGAAGCTGATGTAAGAGCGAACTCAAAAGGCTCGCCACAGAGTGGTTTTCGCCGCCGCCATGGAAGAAAAATGATGCCACAGACTGGCTTGGGGTGCGTTCTAGATTGATAGCCTGCAAGATATGTTTCATCAGGATAGTTTTACCACTTCCCGGGTTACCAGAGATACATAAGGACTGGAGGGGCTTGTCAAACCAAGACTTATAAGTGTTGTGGTTCAGTATCCAGTCGCATGTTCCTGGATAGGCGTCTCGGATGTTGGCGGATGTATCTTCGGCTTCCAGACTTTCAAGCACCTCTAAATCCTGTTAATTTAATTCTTTAATAATGGTGAGAGGGCTTGTACCATGCTCGACAGATGACAGAGTTGTCTGTACTTCGGTTTCATCCGCGACAGAGCTGCCGAGCCCCGAAGTGATGTTTCTTAATGATTGCAAAACTTTGATGTAGGAGACATCGTTCTGGCTTCCGAAACGACACAGGTCCTGTTCATTTGTTAGATAGAGCGTAAATAAAGAAAGTTAAATCAACACTGCTTACCAGATGATGACTGTATAGCGATAATTGGGGCAAGGCCCACGATTCTTCCTGGCTTGGATTGACGGCCTATTCGTCAAGAACTCAGTTATTTACATTTTTTTCCAATAGCCAGTGCCAAGAGTTGACTCACCCGAAAGGAAGTACCTGGTAGTGGCAACTCTTCGTAGCAGTGAACGACTTTCCACGGCGGATTATACTTAGATAAGCTCGCGAAACTGACAAGTACCTGTGCCATAAATTGAGTGTCAACCATAATGGATGTAGTTGTCTGACTGGCAGCAACGATTCTTGAGACACTTATATCTAGTTCTGGAGATGGATGCGGCGTCCCCAAAAAGATAATTCCTTGTGTTACTGTGATAATCTCGTTGAGTGCCGTATCGCCCTTATCATCAAATGCTTTACCAAGGGCGCATTGGAGAATTAGACCACCAACACTATGACAAATAAAGACTATTGGTCGAGATCTCTGATAATGGAATGTTAGTCCATTACAAACCTTTCTGATTTTCGATACCTTGGAACTGGAAGAGAGGGGAACAGATCTGTTCTATAATGCGATGTGAGACGCACCTCAATGTTATCTGCCTGTAGATTTTTTAGCTTGTTGAGAAGTTTTTCCGCGGCTCGAGTGATGCCCTGACCGTCGCGAAAGGCAGTAGTGGGATAATGGTAGGTGAAGATCCTCGCTGAAGGGAAATCCTTGGGTAAGAAGTCCCGTACCCAGAAAACAGTCTTACTGCTGTCCCCGGCTCCAAGTGTATGATGCTCCCAGGTATCGTAGCCCTGCAATCCGTGTATAGTAATGATGTCTATTGCTCGGTCAGTCCACGAAGTTCCATGGGCTATAAGTTGCAACCCGGTGAGGTCGTCCATTTTGAGTAGTTGTATGAGGTAGTTTGATGAAAGAGATAGACATACAGAACCGAGCAAGACAGCAAAATCAATGGAGATAAACACTTCCTCCTTGACAAACCGGGCGTTCCCGCCTCGGGGGAATTATAGAGCTTTTAGGCCACCATACCAGGGGTGCGACATGATAATCGTCTTGTGTGCGTTTCCGAGTCGCACACAACGCATCGTGTGATTTTTCTGACGCAACACATTTTTCACTTTGCCAATTGCATTCCCCCAATTCTGAGAGATGCATGCCATGGCAATTGAAAAAGTTTTCTTTCTGCAAAATCGCAACCATCAATTTCGCACTCAGTGCGATTTCAACCACTAAAAAGGCTGCGTGATCCCAGTCAATGCTGTGTGGCTGCATATATGTTTCACTCCGTGGAGGAGAATTGCAGGGGGGGCTAGTTGTCTCGTTACAGCAATTGGATGGATTTCTATCTTCATATCCACTATCGCAGGCCTCTTGTCTGTGTAACCCATGGGCAGACGCAACGCGTAGTAGCAATGATAATGTTCGCATCATTGCGTTTTTGTCGTAGGGTTTTTCTTCTAGTGCGCCAGCCACAAAATATGACGTGGAAACAGCGGTGTAACCAGAGCCCGTGTTTAGAGAATCGGGTTACCTCTTGAACTTCGTCTAGCTTACGGATACTGCTATCACTGTAATGAGGCTCGAGAAATACATGTTTTCTTTGCAAATCTCTACCATGACGTCACCTCACTTAATTTTTTAAATCACCACCTCCGTTTACTTAGTACACAGTACGGTGGTGACTATACCAGATTGGCGGGCGAGAGGATCTTAAGGTGCCGTTTCCTGGGCTATCTGCCTTTTGTCGCGCTATCTTATGTCTGGCGCGATTGAAGTGACATCGTATGTATTATGGACTTTTGGAGTTTGTGGCCTGGTTTGTGTGCCCTAGAACTTGGGTATTTGCACCCGGGGCATGAATATTTAAATCGTAATACAATTATCCCTTTTCTATCTGATATTTTAACAGTCACTTCTTTGCTCGATCCTTTCTTGCATAATTATAATAATAGCTAGATTAAAAAGATAAATAGAAATAGCACTATGGTAGACCACGATCGTCAACTGTCTGTACTAACCGGGTCCCTCTGGTACTATAAGTTACAGTTTCTCTCAGACCGCCTATAGTTGCCGTCACCGGATTGCGTACCAGCCTGTGGCTAGTGATAGGTATAGGCATGGAACCTGGGAGCTGGGACATCCAAGATGAAAACATAGCACGTGAGCTATCGTCGAAGTGGCTTCTCAGCGTTCGACTAGATCGTGCAATCGCTCGCGTCGCCGCATCGACCATGGCAGCTTCTTCAAGGAGGAGAAGAATGACTTCCCTGAGCTCATCAGACTCCAACCCAACCCGCCTTCGATAGCCCGTGTATAGCCTGACGGCTGCATCCAGGGGGGTGACATTTCCAAGAGAGGCGCAGGTTGCGCTCATTTCAATGGTCCCTTTCGTTGAGTCCAAACGTACCAAGGTCTCGATCGCCGCGATTCTTGGAGTGACATAACGCTTCTCACTAAGTCCCCATATAGCTGCCAAAAGCGGTGTTCCCAAAGACGAATCATTTGAGATATATCTCAAGTTTGCGCCGAATTCGTGCAGTGCCTCGATGACCTCATCCAGGCCATGAAATGCAGCATAGTGTAGTGGCGTTGGGAGATCCATTCTCTCAACCATCACTTTGTGACTGATCTGACGATGTGTCAATCCTGAGAGCTTGGCAAATTCCTTCTGGGTCTGGATGTAATGCCAAAGAACAATCTGAATCTGAGTGAATAGAGATGGCTTGATCATAATATCCTTCTTGTGACCAGTGATGCCATCAAGGCCTGCTGACGGACTACGTCTGAAGTCAATGGGGTTATAGAATGTTGCAGTACCGGTGGCAGGGTCGAGAAATGCTCGAATCCAGTCATTGTTCTCCCCGATTTCAATCTGTTTCTGTTGAAACACTGCATCTGGGCAATCGACCTTACAAGTTATCCGCGCCACCTTAGCCGTGAGAATTTTGCCAACATGGAAGGAAACAAGATAGCCCGGTGCAAACTTTGCTGAAATGATAAAGTCGAGATCTTGCTTCTTCCATTCTCCGAAACCTGATAGTGGAACCTGTAGTACTTCTGACGTAAGATTCAGTATCTCCACGTTCTTGGGGGTAAAGATACTGAGAGGTATGACCGATAGGAATAAAAACGCCAATGTCGTAGTGATAGGGCTACTTTGTAGCCTCTCCGGTGAATGGTGGTCCCAATGTTGAGCAAGATGCATTCTTTGCCAGTGCGCAGTATACTTATTGCGGACAGAAATCTTTGAGAGTTCATCAGAGAATAACCCCTTACTTACACAGTCGCTTAGATGATGCAACCAATGTTGGATCGAGTAGCTTCTCAATTCTCGAAGCCTATACCCGACCCTCTCGATTAGTTTTGGCATATGTCTAGTCCCTTTTGGCAGGTCAAATGATTCCAACAGAAGTATGCATGCCTGCCCAAGCACAAGGCAGCCTTTGAGGAGATGGATGGAGTACGTCGGGTCGTCCAATAGAGTTCGAATGAAGCTCGAAACAGTTTTGTGAGCAAACGCAACACGGCCGTTCCGATATTCAAGTAGCCCACCCGTTATAGCGTCGCATTGACGACGCAGAGAGTTGATCTCCTTCTCGGTTAGGAAGCCTTCTCCAGGGTTGAGGATGAAAGCGAACTCGCGGAGTGTGAAGCTCCTCTTTCCAAACTCTACCACGCCAAGCAAGCGTAAGGCCAATTCACGATGTTTCTTTTGTTTCTTCAATATCTCGAGATAAAGCTCTGTTATCTCGTCGGGGAGATTATCCAGACAGCAGAGGAGTTTATCGGCATCATCTCCCACTCCAGATATGCAGGTTTGAACAACATCACGGCTGGCCAACTTGACCCACAGGAAAAGTCCATTAGCCCTCGCCGATATGCTTTTTGTTAACCTTGCTCTACTAGAGCCGTCCAGAAGGTTGGAGAGCCTAGATATCTCTACTATAGCAAACATGGTAATGTCGCCTTGAGTATGATCCTCGAGCTTTAGGATAGCATCTTCTAAGGCAAGGGTTGCGCCAAACGAGCATAAGAACTCCTACTCTAGGCGGCTAGAGATACATATACGGACCTTTTTGCTGGCGGTCCCAGCAAGCTTCTAACACACGTCGGCCAATTCAAGTAAGTCGCCAGGGTACCCGTCAAGGCCGTCCAAGAAGATCCATAACGGACGGCTATGGTTTTGCGCCAATACCTGAAGCAGGATGTCGTATAGAATGCTCGGCTTCCAGTCCAATGTTGATCGGGACTACTTCATGTCTTGAAAGTGATGCAGCACTAAGTCGAAATATCGATGTTCCTTTCGAAGTATCTGCCAAAGCAAAGCTCGAGCGATCCCCTCCAGTGTAGATCCAGTAGGATGTTGGGCTTGCCCTCCGAGGAAATATGACGCGACGATGGGGTTCTTTCTCAAGCCTTTTTTCCTAATTTCTTCCGGTGGCGCGTTGGTAATGTACTTCAATAGCGTCGACTTCCCAGATAAGGCTCGTCCAGTTATCCAATACAGACCACTCCCGCTTTTCAACCAGTCGACAAATTTGCATTGCTCGCTATTCCAGATCCATGAAAAAGTCCCCGCGAGGGGTGGACCACTACTTTCTTCGCGGGATTCCAAGCCATCGAAATAGAGGCAGCGGAGACACTCTATTATACAGTACTATGTGAGTTGAATCTCAGTGAATTATTCGATCCGGGTCGTACCTTGCTCAAGCTCCCCCAGCTGTGAAACCGTCGCTCTCGTGTCTTTCGCCCAACGGATCAGCTCTCCTACCACCGCTTCGTATCTCTTGTCATGGCAGCTAGTATATTTAGTCATGCCCTAGTATGTAAGCCAGAGACAACATGGGCAAGACGAATTCCCCACCTTATGATCGGCGTGAATACCGTAGCTAGGGTACCCGGGAAGTATGGCAGAGCTACACTCTACAGTCTAATAAAAGTTTTAATATCGAATCTTACAAGCAGATTCCAGTTCCGGACTCACCATACCAATGTTTGGTGATGCAAGCTCCTCGTAGAAGCACGTAATGCTTATCGGTCGATTCTTGGCTTGTCTAAGTCTCAAGATCTCGTGGAATTTGTGTTGAATTGTAGCCAGCATTTCTAAGTCGCGCTCGAGGACCTCTATAATGTTCTTGTTGGGACTAGACATTAGGCTTACCACAGCCGTGCAATAGCCACCCCAGCGGGCTTTGTTTGATCCGAAGTGCGGTGTGCCCATGAATAGTAACCCGACTATGCTTGATTCCAGACTATTGAGATGTACGTCTAGGCTTGAACGTGATAGATCCAGCGCATTCTAAACCACTAGCCCTCCTAGGCTATGCATGACGAAGACCAAGGCTAGGTCTTCTATGTTGGTCTTCTCTCGCAGACGCACGACTAATCCCAAGAGATTCTAGGCGTGGTTTCTAATGCTGTTTCGTGAAGCTAGACTCCACCAATGCAGGACAGCTGCATCATAACCGAAACTTAGTATTCGCGCATCAGGGATGTCGACTTTGAGAAGGTCGCTAGGCCTATGAAGTCCACTATCCTAGCCGTAGTGCCATGTGCCAAAGGAATTGCCTCTTAACCCATGAACGAAAACAATGTCGACAATCGGCGCTAAGCCTGACGGAGGCTCATACAAAACATTCACCCCCAAATTGGATCCCTTTTGGATTTTCCTCTCATTCAAATACTTTTCTAACTCAAGCAAGTTATCTTCCAGAGCTATGTTAGGCAGACTTTGGGCACTCGTGATAGCCGTTGGGCGCTGAAACGGGACGCTCTAGGTCGGGACATGTCTGTCATCTGCCTCCTGATTTTCATTCTGTGGGCCTGCCTGATTCGTGTTTTTAAAACGGTGGATTTTCCGAAAAGCCTTGCGAAGCATTCTTTCAATTTGCTTAATAATTAGGACTATTTTACGGCCGAGAACACTTCAGGAGAGGGGAAGAGTGAATGGTGCAGATTGCGATAATCTTAACCCTTGTACGGAGTACATAAGCCATAGATAATAGTCCTGTGCGGGGGTGGTGGCTTACCAGATGCAGAAGGGGGCGTTCTTAAACCTGTAGTCGCCATGCCCCTCGCGCCAGGGCGCCACAAGCGGGGGCACAACACAAAAAATTATATTCCGTACTATTATTATATAGGAATATATGCGGCACTGAGATATGTACTGGTGTAAGTAAGACTTTTATTGCCAATCATCTAAATAGGCAAATTTCTGTGGTTAGAGTCCTTAAATGTTAAGTCTTCTTTAAACAGTGTGACACTCACTTACGATAGTGTGTGAGTGAATAAGACAAATACTACGTCATTAGCTGAAAAAGCGTATTGTATTAGCTGATAGTGGACCACTTGCAGCTCGCCACGACAGGTGTTACGCCATGGCGCTGGTCATTTTTCCCTGTGTTTAGTGGACTTCAATCTAAGTTATGCTAACTGTCGGGCGCGTGGAGCCTCGCCTTCAGCAATTTGCAAGTTCCAGCCCAGGTTACTGCTATCTCATCGGTATGTAACATAGGCTTTCCGAATGGCCATCGGAGATACGCCAGTAGCTTCGAGGTCAGAGTTCAAAGCAGCCTATTATCCATGATCAAGGTGGGACATCCTGATCCCACTTCAACCCAAATTTACAACTACTGCCTTCATCTCAAGATAATTTGCGTATATCTATAGTTATCTTTCTTGAATAGAGGTCGTTAGTCTTGTTATCGCCATTGTGAGATTCGTTGATCTCTTTACAACATGTCTCAAATGCTTCGAATATATCCAGCTTGCTCGAAATTTCGGCTGAGCAAGACTGGCTTAGCGCTGTCCTGAAGCTAAGTTCCCTCAATCTGAGATTGTTAGCCATTGATGCTTGTGTCGGTGGTTAGTCCGAAGAGGATGTCAATGAATTGATGGAAACCGCTGAGACGGGTCATCTTTCTTTTTTGAGGGGGCTGAGCGGACGTCTAAAGGATTCTGCAGCTCGCAGCAGAACTCCGAGATACAGAAAAGCACGAACCTTGATGATGAGGTCCTAGTCTCAAACGGCGGAACCGGACCAGGTTTATGAAGAAGGCATTTTGACTGACTAACTGAAGACATAAGGTCTCCCTCTAGAGAGCCGGTGGAACTTTTTTAAGCGGCCCACGAGACCTAGAAGCAGCACAGGCTTGAAAAAGCAGAATATCTAAAGGGTGAGAAACGTACCGCTGCCTTGCAAGAGGCGAACAATGGCGAGGACGAGCCCATAAGTGTATCGGTCCTACAATCCACGGCTAGTCAAACTAAGCATCAATCTGATCGCAATGTTGCCACGGGCAACACTAGAGCCAGATATGGGGATAAGGCTGAAGGTAACAGCAATCCTGAAGGATCGGGAAGTGCTTATGGAGAAAACAGACCAGAAGGGTGTGCTATGGTATACTATGGAGATCGCTATAGAGATTCCAGAGAGCATAAATCTATGTTTGACGCTGTACTTAAGTTCTAGGAAATGGCGATAAATGTTTTTAAATTGATGTATCAGAGTGCTATAGATATGTAACTTGCAGTTAACGTTTGTATTGGCGAGCTAATATACTATGTAGAACTTACAGTATCATTTAGGTATTTTCTTTATATTCTTCTACAGGTTTTGAGTTTAATCTAACTAAATATGTTTCTGATACTGTGAATGTGCTTCTGCAATGACCAAATTCTATAGACTAATAACCATCCTTATCTCAATCCTTGCTTTACACTGTTTGAGTAACTATGTCTGTCAAGTAGCGACTCTAGCTAACATTGTTAATAAAACGCCAACACGCAATCAGCAAGCCAGCCACGAGAGCTTGGAAAGATGGAGAAAAAGTATAAGTAAGAAAAAAGCTACTTCTATATAATTCGAAGCTAGTATTAGAGTATATGCTATAAGATAAATAGGAAATTTTAGTCCTTACCCATCCATCTACCTTCTTATGATCTTGGACTTAACCTGGAGCAGTGAAGAAGTGCCTCGGCTATACATATCCTTGATCGGGCCCATACATAAACAAGCGAGCCGCTCTCATTGGCATGCTCGCATTTTGAAACACCTAGCCCCCAAAGAGGTCAAGCTTACCCGTCGATCCCACAAGGATGCGGTTCCTACCAGCGCCGAACCCGCCGAAAAACCTCAAGCGAAAACCGCATTCCTTAAAAGCAGGCCCAAAATCCTCCAACGCGTCTAGACCACCACACATCATTGGCGTCCTCGTTTAACAATTCCCCGTTGTGCTTACGCCAAGCAAGCATCATCGGCTCAAAACATGCGACAAGTGCACTGCAAGGTAAAGACAGGCTGTCTAACGTGCAAGTAAGCAGAATCTCAAATCTCTGAAACACTAGTTCCCGCCTCTAACGAGATTTCGCTCTAGAATTCGAAGAGTCAAATGCGACGAGAAAAAGCCCGCTTGTCATCGCTGCACAAGCACTGGTCGGAAATGCGACGGCTACGCGCTTATGCAGAAGATTAACCCACGAGATGTGGCGCATAGTCGGATGTTATTGCCGCGTGTGTCTACTATCGATTCGCAAGCCCTGCTTCCGGTCGAGGAACGGAGGGCGCTGGGGTATTTTCACAGTGTTATTTCGCCGCGGTTGTCGAGCGCTAGGGATGGCTACTTCTGGACCCATCTTGTGATGCAGCTCAGCGAGTCAGAGGCCGTTGTGAAACATACCATCTTATCGATAAGCTCGTTGTTTGAATCGTCTGAGGGGAAGAGTGTGGCGCCGTACACGGAGAGATTCGCTTTGCAGCATTATACGCAGGCCATTCAGCGTCTCAAGACGATTCACAGTGAACCTCTTGTGTTACTCGTTTGCATCTTGTTCATCTGCGTCGAGTACCTTCTTGCCAATAACAAGATTGCACTGCAACACTGCCAACATGGTCTTGCGATTATGGAAAAATGCAGCAATCCTTGGGCTCGACGGTATTTAATGCCTGTCTTCAGACGCATGACCGCAGTGCCCATGCTTTTTGGCCCCGAGGACATTGAGAGCGAAAGCATGCCAGCCTTGACATACATGATACCGACCAAATTCTATTGCATGGAAGACGCACAGTACATGATGGACGACATCTTCAATCGAGTGGTGCGACTCTGCCACATGAGACATCGCGGGGTCGTCTTCGACATGACAGAGGAGTACAACACAGTTGGCACCCATCTTCAGACCTGGCAAACACTCTTCGAAAGGCTTACAGTCGATACGACCTCCTTATTATATCAGGCTCAAGAGAGGTCACTCTTTATGCGTCTCAAACTCTCTTATCTGGAGTTAAGTGCCGACTTCCGACACGAGGAGCACATGGGGACATTTCGCCAAGTGCTCCAACTAGCGAGCTGGCAGAGTGAAAGGTCTACTAAACAGTCTAGCTTCGAACTTGCATATACTCCCATGCTCTTCTTTACAATACTGAAGTGCCCTGATTTGAGTATTCGACTCCCTGCGGTGCGGTTGATGAAGAAATTGGGGTCGCCGACGGAGGGTATTTGCGAGAACCTTCAGATGTTGACGACGAGTCGTGGGATAATTCGGCAAGAACATGGAGTGGAGATAGTGGATATTGATAGTTGACTAGGTAGTTGAATGCTCGGCAATGATGATGAATATGTTAATTTAATCATTAATCAGGCCATACAGGCTGAGGCTATGTTGGTAATCATTGGACCGCCTACGAAGCACAGACATTGCTACCAACATCGGCACTTATAACCACTGAGCTGAGTTAACTTTTCTAAGATAATATAATAAAACTCAATATCTCGTTCCCGAGACCACACGCATACCTGCCAAGCCTTATAAGGTTCAACGGTCCCGCTGTCATCTTAAATCAATACGACGTGAGAAAAGCTATTTATATCGCCTCTATCATTGTCTTTCTCTCCATAGTATCACTTCTCACCCCATTCATTCTTTTCTACAGCTTACACCAAGTCTCTCATTCAATATGAAGTTCTTCACTCTTACCATTCTCGCCATGGTCTCAGGCGCCTTGGCAATGCCTGTTGCTGCTCCAGACATCAACTACGCAGGATTGGAGGGCGCTAAAAATACGCACGCTGGTCCCTATAAGCCTCGTCCTTGCTTGCCTAGTGAGCAATGTCGTGGAAAGAACTGAGATTGCAGCTTTGCGTTTCGAGTAAGTTTATAGCGAGGAACTGCGAGCATTTCTGATGCTGACTAAGTGATTAGGCCGACAATACGATGGTCGTACCGTATCAGGACCTACCTATGGGCTATAAAAATAGATATAAAAAGTTCTGATCACGGCATGGCAGAGAGTGCCGCAAAACTTGTTCAGTTCTTGTCCACTTTTAGGTGTGATTACCATTCTCCTGTACTACTTATCTATATACACTCAATGAACTTTATCTCATCCGAGCTTGTCGATTGGAGATGAGCTTGTATTAGCAGCATATCAGTTCAATTACATCACGTCACTGTATCTTCATCGTCGGTAGGACAGTCATTGTCAGAATCCACTTGTGGATCAATACCCTTCGAGCGATGACTACCATAGACGGACGTTCTCACCCATAACAGACGGCTCACACTACCTGATCATACAAGAAACAAGATACATATAATAAAAGCAGTCTGGACATTCCAGTTGCCCAAATTGTATTCACTCAGTTAGATTAATAAAACCTCTCGATAGCTGCTTAGACTCTTCCGACTTTGTTTGGTCCTACTTCCAAATGATGAACCGATATCCTAGCCCATCTTATTTACTTCATTGGTGCCCAAAAACTAATGGCGGACCGTCCAACCGATCGCGGAGATCCCGCCATGGGAGCGACTACGTCAGAAGTTGTAGACTCCTCTGATCTTGGAAACGCTCCATTGCGCTTTGTCTTTTATGAGACGGCTGATCGTCAGCTCCAGGCCCTTCTGTTGCGCTAAGAAATAAACTATTAGACGGGAGCGGGGGAATATCCCCAGATAGTCGGGATAGCGCCTGCGAGGAACTAAAACCAGCCATTCACGGTTAAGGAGACGCCATGCATGTTCTCTATGGAGACCGATAGTGTAAAACTTTCAATCGCGCTATCTGTGATCTCGCGAACAGGCCGCTCTCTTCGAGTGCATTGCCTGTTATCCATCGCTCAGTCGTTTATGGTACTGTCCCCCCCCTCAGTGCTCAGCTTTGTTTATTTAGGTCTCGACCCTGACATTGTGCAAGTTATTTCGATGAACTTTATTGCATTGGCGGCTGCGTTGCGCTCGTTCAGTTGCTTCCGGAGATTGTTGCGTCCTCAAAGTCGTTCTAGTTGCTGGTCTCGGAGTTGGTGGTGGCGACGGCTGCGTCCCTTGAAGGATTCGCCATTTTGGCGCGTAATCTTGGGCATCCCTGCTTCCAGCACTTGTCCAACAGCTACTACTTATGCCCTCAACTACAGTGAGTAGTTAGATTACATTATAGGACTAGAAATACACGGCAGTACCACGAGTCCGTCCACGTGGGAGTTGTTGGCCGTGCAGTGCAAAGTTTGCTGATCTTTGACATCAGGACGGACTTGCTTGTTGAACACCTCAATTTGGTTGTGCAGCATTTACTGCCTGCGCTACGTACGTGCAGTTTTCACTCCCCTTTCCAATCCTCTGGCCCTGACGAACAAATCCAGAAGTTTAGGGATAGTTATAGACAAGGACACAGGTTAGTTTACTTATTTAGACATACTAATGCATCATATTTTGGAATACCTCGACCGTGATCGTGTATAGAGGATACCATTATGACGGGTCGCTTCGATCAGTCCTTCTAGCGCTGGCGCACAGACTGAGCTGAGTGGAACACGAGGGCATTTGCACGGGGCATCAATGGATTTGGATAACCCACCGGCTGTCGATAATCGAAAGGTTAGCGCGAAACATTGCACCAGCATGAGCATGTAACTCGTTTGCGTCTATTGTTTCTTCCATATTCCCCCTCCCCAGTGCTGATCTTGACCGCGAATTGGTTTCTGTTTGGGGGCTCAAATCAGATACCATCGAGATAAACTTCGCAATGGCTGATTCATTAGTGCAGACCTCAGCTTCCACTCACGCAAAAACCCGCAGTCAGCTAACTGGGCGTAACAATCACCTACGTGTAAGGCGCGCGATGGGAGCATCAGCTATGGGGTCTATCAACAACTACCTACACCAGTGTGCTGCAGTACCTTTTAGTTTAGACAATTTCTAGGCCTGTGCTCGGGAAACCTACGCCTACTAACAGCGATTAGGCCTGTTGGCAAGAGCGAGCCTGAAGATTGCTATAGTCTAGTCCTAGATATTCTAACGGTGGCAAACGTAAGTATGTTTAGTGCTGAAAGAAGGGGCTAGCCCTGGGGTAGGCGATGCACCGCAAGTGTTGCCGAGATATCCGAGCACGGTATAGACACAGCCACGTACTGCTAGACAGCATCTCCTGTAAAATCTTTCCCGGGTACTGTTACCAGTGCCTCAGGAACTATATAAACTGTCCATGATCTGCACGTCCTTTACAGTACCAGCCAAAGTAGTAAATACGGCTGCTACAAGTCGTGCACATTCCCTCACGGCAGCGGCTCGTATAACGGCTGCACGGTCGAGGTTTCAACAGGCACTGTCCGCCCTCTTAGCGCTAGCTACTGTTGCGAAGAACCACTTACCGGCCAGACAAACACTTGGTGCCCTGCGGGTATGTACTTCTTTCCTGAACAAAAACTGGAGTTGCTCTAGTCCGTACTAACTTGTAATTCTTAGGATCCCGAATTGGTTAGCAAGCACTCGTGTGCATGCTATGGCCCTGGGGTCTATTAACATCGTGAGCCCATTAAATAAGAAAGTAGGGAATATTTAGTTCTAGGTCGATTGTAGAACATTTATAGTGATTTGTCTTCACAACGCTTACTTGGAATTTACTTGTGTACCTGGCAACCAACATGAGATCATATATCAGTACACATTCAGGCTACTAGCCTTCCTATCATCACACTTGAAGAAGACAATGAGCTGAAGAATATAGTTGGAGAAAGTGCGCTTGGTCTAGATGACCTGAAACCCGTACATGCAAAGACAATTCAACAAAAGTATGCGCTAATTTTCTCGCCAAGAGTCATATGCTGTCAATCGTTCCCTAGTTGAAACAGGCAGGTGAGCGTAATTGCAGGGCAACCACACTGGTTGCAGAAGACTCGGAAAGTATGAATTCGGAGGCTAGTAAGACGGAGTTTCAGGTTCGGCAACAAACTTTCATATAGCCACGTAGTGCATGTCCCAACGACTAAATTAAAGCTTAGTATTAAATCTGTCCTAACGCATCTAGGGCTGGCGGTAACCTTTGAAAGATAGGATGCGGAGAAGTCGGACATATCCAAATATGGACGTGCATTAGAGATAACACATATTGATTATGTGTTCTTTCAAGGATGTTATCGGTCCGAGACATGAATTATCTGTGCGGGAGGTGGTGACGTGGAGTTCGTCTTTCAATAACAGGGGTGGCCCGCCTCAATCTTATCAGGCTCAATAAATGTACTATTTACGTTTACTAGTACCTTCTAGGCTGGTGTTATTGTGTACAATGAACGAACTTACTTTTAGAAGTCTGGATCCATACTTTAGTTAACTCTAATAAACTTTCATAGCGTAACTTAAAAACAATTTAGTTAACTTTTTATAGATTTGAATTAAGGTGTATACAATATATAAAGCGAGGGTTATTTCTTCTGTAGCAGTATAAGACATTTCTCAATCTTCCAGTAAAGACATTGTTCAAGTTTCTCCTCAATCGCTGATATCGGTCACTTTATATTCTGTTCTGGTACCTTTATTCTTAACTTCCCAAGCTTATCACCATGGAGTCTTACAAAAGTCTGATTTCCTTCTTTCTTATCTTCACTCATTTCGCGCATCTCGCACAAGCGGTGGAATACATGTGGGTTTTCACTTATGGAAACCATGACTCGAATGTCGTGTGTCATGCTGGATTCAGCGTTCTCATCAATAATCACGCGCCGTATGACTCCCCATCTGCCAGGTTGTTATGGGTTGAATGCGCCAACAATGGCGATACTCCTGAACACTCGACCACGGTCGTTCTCCCATCAAGTGGGTCTCAGGCCCCTCACATTTACATCATGACGCTGGATCCTCATTCAAGCAGAGGTGATGTGGGATTCGAGGTCGGCATCGACCAGCCTGCATTCCACTTTGCGGATGGTACAATACCCGTAATGAACCCAAGAATCAACATGTACGTTGATAGGAACGCTGTGTTTCAAGGACATTGTTCGTACAGACAGGGTGCTATTCAACTCGCACAATATAACGGGCATGCCGAAGTTCCTTACAGGCCTCTCCCAACACACGACCACTGCCCAGCAGGTACTAGCACGGATAGGACTCAAAGCGTTGGTCGCTGGTTGTTGTGCCAATTTGGATGCAAATTCTAAAAAAGAAAAAGTTTGTTAATCTTTACTTTTCCTTTCTGCCTGCTTGACTAATAGTGAAACCTAGGCTATAAAATCAACAGTCTTGTATTCCTTTGCTGCTATAAGAGCCTTGTCGAGGCTTTATGGATCTCGGTATTGAATTAATACATTAGACCTCACAAGGGTACAGTGGGGTTAGCTTGGGGCTTCTTATGCATAAGGTTGTTATGCAGGCTATATAGGTTTTTTGCCGTGCTGAGGTTTTCCTATATCCTAGCTATTAATAATAAAAAATAACATCCTTATATAATATATATAACAAGTATGTCTTCTCCCTGTTACTTCCAGAAGGTATAGAAGACAAAAGCCCACGACCGTGTTCCAGGGAAGTGACCATGCTAAACTTGATGACAGAGGAGGTGGAGGAGAAGGTGATAGAAGTCAAGGCATAGCCAAAGCTTCCTTCTCCGTCGTCACTCTGCTAAGCGACAGCAAAAATGGGTAACAAATGCATCAATAATAACACGGGCAGTACCCAGAACTACAACGTAGCTGAGAAGCCTGAGGTGACTGGCACCTCCAATAACAACGTTTGGACAAACGTTTACCAGTCAAGCGAGGGCTGTCCCGATGGAGGCCAGACCGAGTTTGAGATCTGGAAGACCTACTACGGCATTGTCGGCTCCTGGAGGGGCAGCCCCAGAGAGAGTACTAAAGTCCAGATCGCCCAGACGAAGCCAGTGACCCTTGGCACACAGTCCAACGATGGCAGTGAGAACCCAGGAACCACTCTGAGCACCCTGGTTGCTGGTGGGCGGTCCATCTCGTTTGATAGATCGCAGTCAGCGCCGTCTGCGTTCGTCAATGCCTTTGAGATCGATACAGGCAACGACTTCACCCTTCAGACGGCCACTGAGAGTGAGCACTAATCCCCCCGTCCCTAAGTACAAGCAGCTGACTATGACTTTGAGATAACTTCTTCGTCGGTGTGGCTGGTTCGCCCGATGGCTCTAGCAGTGTTCCCATCGCTACTTTCACACCTGAGCCCGGCAGTCAGTACCAGATCAAGCCAGCTAACGCCTTCTACATCTCCGTTGGTCAGGGCTTGCAAGTCGGTCAGCTGGTGGATATCGCCAGAATGAGAAATTCGCTGCGAATCGACTTTGCTGAGAGCGGACCCAACATCACCATCAACCATGCACCAACTGGCCAGCTTGTTATTGCCAAGTAAAACGTTTGCTTGGAAGATGGAGCGAGGACAGTGGAACAGGGCGAGATTCCTAACTTGAGCTCACATCGAGATTAACAATCTGATATCAATAAATTCTTAACACTACTCGCGTTAAATTTTAAAGCAATTTCTTTGTACCTCATTCACTCCAAAACAGTTTCATGCCCTTAGGCTCGACTATTAAAAACTGATAGGACTCTTTAAATGGAGCTTCGCGTCTCGATGACCTCTGCAACCCCAGCGATAGATGTACTGCCAATGATATCGGACACGGCCACCGTAGAGCCAAACTCCTTATTGATCCAATTCCTCAGCTCAACCGCCATCAGCGAGTCCACTCCGTACGACGATAGTGGCTTGCTTGGCTCAACATCATCAGGCGAGATGGACATGGCTCGCGCAAGTTTAGCAGCTATGGCCCGTATGACAACTTCCTGCCGCTCTCTAGAATCTGAAGACCTTTGGAATACATCTCTTGCGTTCTCGGCATGGTCAACTGCTTGATCTGGAGTATTGTTACTGCCTGCTAAGAATGAGAAGGCGCTGAGGAGAGGTCGTTCAAGTAGGGCTGGTGGTTGCTGGCCTCCACTTAGGATATCCGCAGGTGTTCGTAGCCCGAAAAGGACTTGTCCCTCAGACAATGGCGGTAACTCGAGTGGATTGTTCGGATCGCAACAGAGGGTGAGCAGAGCAAGTAACTCCAGGTCATCGATAGGCTGCATATCATTCGACGTCTGTCTCTGACGCTGAGTGTTGGCTTGATATGTCTCGTGGAGGCGTCATAAGCTTTAGGCATCAATCTCTGACGCTGATATGCCTCTTTCTCAGCAATGATGCCAATGTTGCTCATCCATCCGATATCAAGAGACAGTGCACTCTGGCCATTCATTCTGCGATGCTTCGCCAGTACATCTTGATACGCGCAGCCTCCGGCATAATTTGCACTAGCCATCTGGCCAACGACACCAGCCAGCGAAGACAAGAGTATGAAGAAGTCGAGATCCTTGGGGAGTAGCTCATGTAAGTTCTTAGAGGTGTCGACTTTGGAGTGTATAGTGAGACCCCACTGCTGGAATGTCATGTTACTTTGGAATATGGCATCTTGCAGGACCATGGCGGCGTTGATGCAGCCCTTGATGGGGGGCATGGTACGGGAACACTCTTCCAGCATGACTGCCACGTCTTCTCGGACGGACACGTCGCACTTAGGAGCAACAACATTGACGCCGTGGGATGTCAGCTCTGCTACCAACTGTGCAGCTGCTTCAGATGTTGCACCAGATCGAGAGGGAACAATCAGGTGTTTAGCTCCCCTGTCAGCCATTCATCTGATAATGGCTCGACCGAGACCTCCAGACCCACCAGCTACTAAATAGGTGGAATTACCCTCGAACGTCCATGGGCGGCGGTCCTGAACAAATTGCTATAAAAGTGTGAGCTAGCTAGTCATTTGGCAGCTTGTTTGGGATTAACCTACCGGAACTGCATCTCCTTGTTCTGCTATCACCATCACACGCTCGATGGTATCCTCTTGCAGTTTCTTGAAGCCTTTTCTGATATCGGATACCTTGGAGGCCGGCAATAGTTGAGGTGGTTGGATTTTACCGTCAACTAGGAGCTGCATCGTTGTTTGTACCAGTTGGCTAAAGACTTTGGGCTTCAGACGCCTGATATCAATAGAAGAGAACGTGAGACTTCTTGTCATGATCTCTGCAGCCATTGTAGAAGCCATTGAACTGTTCCGGCCACCAAGGCTGGCGATACATCCCCCATCAGTCACGCATGATAGTGGTGTGTCTAGTGTATCCCGGGAACAGTCAAGCAATACATCCACACCTTCTTCCTCCGTGACTCTCATGACATCTTGAGTCAAAGATAGAGAGTTGCTGTCAAAGATATTCTCGAAATTCAGGCCAAGGGTGTCGATTAAGAGTTGTTTCTCAGCAGCAGTCGTCACTGTAGCAAACACTCGAGTACTCATTGTCTGGGCGAGCCTGACTGCAATCTGACCCAAGATACTTGCAGCCGAGTGAATCAAGACCATGTCATTTTCCTGCACGCGCGCAACATTGAGAATCGAATGGCAGGCAGTTAATCCAGGAAATGCGAGCTGAGCAGCGTCTCCGAAGCTGAGCGAGTCGGGAATCTTGAAGACGCATGCTTCGTTGGCGTGAGGGTACTTCCTCATACAGCCAGAAGAGACCATAGCGATGCGATCTCCTTTTCGAATGGTAGTGCTGCAGCTCTCACCAATTTGGGTGACAACACCAACGCAATCACTGCCAAATTCTTCGGTTCGCCTATCAGGGTGACCAAGGGCAATGTCGAGATCGCGAGAGGTCAGACCCCAGGCCATT
The DNA here is from genome assembly GCA_013759125.1 of Fusarium sp. NRRL 53293. Classification (NCBI taxonomy): domain Eukaryota; kingdom Fungi; phylum Ascomycota; class Sordariomycetes; order Hypocreales; family Nectriaceae; genus Fusarium; species Fusarium sp. NRRL 53293. The sequence goes on along the minus strand of JABSTN010000175.1, from coordinate 4,338 downwards.
GCTTCGATCTCAACATCACTAGGACCGAGTTCCTCCGCGTAGGACTGGTCTTCCACAAACTGAAGTGAGTCGAGTGATCCTGGCTGGCTAGTATTAAGCTTTAGCCCTGGTCCCTCGCCCCACGGCTTCTCTTGCAGCTGTTTCGAGACAAGAGATCGTAGTGCCGTATCAGTGCTGATGTCTCGAACCGCACGGCCTGTAGTGATGACACCATCTTGAACAACGTACTCGACTTCATTTGACGGCGTTTCAGTCTCGAATGCTGCCTTGTAGACCTCTGAAATGAAGCCTGCCTGTGAAGCTTGAGCCATCTCTCCGTCCATTGCTAGGGTGACGATGTGAGTATCAGGATGCTCGGCACGGATTGAACGGAAGAAGCCCTGGGCAACACTGTAGTCTGGACGCATTGAGTCACTGATGCTGGCTAAAGATGTGTTATTTACAGTTGAGGCTCGTGGCTGAGAGCTTAAACCAGCAGACAGAACTTAGATGCTGGCTAAGATGACCCAGAGAAGGTTCGACACTTTGCTGATCAAGAATTGAAGACAGCTGAACTGCCCTTCTGAGAGAGTTGATAGGAGAGGCTTGGGCCCAGCTTCAGCGAAGCAGATGACGAGATCATCACTTGTTAAAGTGGCGACTTCATTCCGAACCGGGGCCAGTGAAAATGGAATGATGGTTGCACGTCGCTCTAGGTTAGGATCGATTCGTGCCCGAACTTGATCTGCAAGTTCCCTCTCCTTCGTTGAAGCGTCGTCATTGATGAGCATGACCAGGCGGCCTTTGGTTGCATTTTTCTCAACCACTTGATCAGGTTCACTGGCGGTGATGACAATAACACTCATAATGTGACACTGATCATCTTCATAATCACGAATCACCACATCGTTACCCGAGAAGCCATTGTCCTTAAGGCACTTATCCCAGAGATGCTCCGGTATAGCAGCAGAATGGGGTCTCCACTCCTCGCGAGCAACCCACCAGCCTGGCACAAGCCCAGCCATGAAATTGGTAGCGATATCATCGGGATTGATAACTTCGAGGAGGATGAGACGACCACCTGGCTTCAGAGCCGTTCGCACATTGCGTATCGTGGCTTCTAGATATGGAGTTGCGTGAAGCACACTGGCCGCGATGACTAAGTCATAAGAGCTTGTATCAAAGCCTTGACTATCGATGCTTCGGTCTAGATCAAGTGTCTTGAAGGTGATGCGGCCTTGGGACTTGAGGTCTGGCCATCTCTGGCTTGCCGTCTCAAAGAAGGCTGGTGATATGTCGGTGTACGTATACTCTGAGAACGCCAATCCTCCAGTGCGTATCTCACGTTCTTGCAGAGCTGAGATGACATGCCCTGTCATACCACCTGTGCCAGCACCGACTTCAAGGACTCTCAGAGCTGGGTTCTCATGCGATGCCAGGTCAAGTAGATAGTTCAGTTGACCATCTGCACAGAGATTCCGGAAGAGATCCGAGTAGAAGATATCGGCCTGGTCAAACTCAAATACTACCTGCAGAGGGTCTAGGTCTCTGGATAGAATCTCAGGTAGCTTTCTTGCACAAGTCGTGTATAGCTTCCACGCTGGGAGAACAGAGTCAACCTCAGCTAGGCGAGACTCCAGCTCCTCGTCACTGATATTCGTTGCTTCTGCCTGATGTTCGGCTGACAACTTGCTGACATGATGTTCCATCCACTCGACATGACGTTGCAGATCTGCTGGAATTCTGGATTTATCAACGTTCTTCAGCACACGAGCAGCTACGAGCTCGAGTGTATGACAGAGCCTCGAGTGGTTCTCCAGAACTGCGCTGTCGTCTTTCGGCACAGCATTAGCGGCGGATAACCGTGTGAGCTGATCAGACCCTAGCATGCTGAACTGTGGCTTCCACTCGACGGAGTACACCAGCTTCTTCTCCTTTTGGGTTATGTCACCCGAAACAGCAGAGGTAACTGCACGCTCGATACAGCAAAGGACCTCTCCATCTTCACCAAGAGCCGTGATCTTGCCCTGTTCCCCGTAGCCACGGAGAGTTGGAGTCGCTTCAGACATCCACTGAACCGAAGTTGTCTTCCATGGTTTGGAAGAGAACCATGCATTTTCTAGTCTTATGGGGACATTGGCGGCGGTTTGTTGGCCTGAGCTGGCTCGGAGAACTTGGAATGCTTGATCGAGCACAGCCGGATGAACCAAGCTCTTGATGTTGAACCTTGCCTGTGACAGATCAACGCGTGCCACGGCTGAGGTCTTGCCGTCCCACTTGATGTTACGCATCAGCTGGAACCAGTCGCCATATTGCAGTCCAGCCGCTGCATCATGGTAGAAGACCCGAGAGTCGATAGGCAAAGTACATGTATGGGCTACATCTTGATGTTGACGCCGGATGTGTTCGTGGCTCACTCGGCGCTCCCCGTTGCTGTCGTTACCCTCGAATTCGACCGAAATGTTCCCGGTAAAGCACTCAACCCACTCATTGTGTGAATAAGTGAAAATGCTTACATCAAACTTTGCAGCCCGCTGTTTGTCGACAACTCGCAGGCGGACTTGCGTCTCGAGGCGATGTTCCCAGGTTTCTGGCACAATTATGGGGTTCATAAACTCAGCTCTCTCAATATTGTAACCAAAGACAGCACGGTCTGAGGGAACCATCTCTTGGGCGGCCTCAATGGCCATGAGAAGCATGCCAGATGCTGGAAACAGGTCAGTATCACTGATCTGTGATCTGCGTTAGTAGTGTCTCGGTATTGTCGTCACTGGACTTACCTTGTGATCTCCAGTCCAAGCAGAGGAGTCAATGCTCCAGAAGTTACTCCATCGAGGCTCCAACGGATTCCAATCGGATACCCTCACTCCAAGCAGCTCGCCCTTGACAGCCTCCCGCAGCCTGAAGTCTCTGCTTAGACGTGATTCAGCCCAGTATCGCTGTGATCTGTCGAACGGATACTTGGGGCAGTCAACCAGAAACTTCGCTTTCGTCCTTTGTTGGTTGACTGCCGAGACTGAAACGGGATAGCCTTGGCAGAACAGTTGTCCGGCGAGTTCCATAGTTGTCTGGATTGCCGGGTGCGATCTATGCAAGACATAGCTGTATCTTACTCCAAATGCCGCACTCGGCATCTCAGTCAGGGTGTCTTTCACGGGCCTACGAAGAGCTGGGTCAGGGCCAATCTCAATCAGGTCAGTAAAATTGTCCAAGCCAAGTTTGCGTGCTGAGTTCTTGTTCACAATGACCTGCACTGCGTCGGCGAATCGGACAGTTGACAGCATATTGTCAACCCAGTATTGGCCAGTTGATAGTGTCTCTAGAGAAATACTTTTGCCAGTCACAGATGAGACCATTGGGATGCTAGTCCCATCCTTCCTCTTGGTGAGCCCTTCAAGTGCAGCAAGGTACTCGCCCGCGATGACTTTCATAGACTGCGAGTGGTACGCGACTCCGGTCTTGAGCTTCTGCGCAAAGGTGCCATCTTGATCAGCCTTAGATTTGATCTTGTCGATGGCCACTTCAGGCCCCGAGAGAGTGACGTTGAGGGGACTGTTGATGCATGCAACGGTGACTGCAGTAGCACCTGTTTTGTCTAGATACTCCGAGACGTGATGTGGTGCAAGGTTAATGGACAACATAGCGCCTGGAACTGATGCATTGGTCTCTCTTAACTTTCCAGCCAAGAGACCACGGAAGTAGGAAACTCTGCAAGCGGACACCAGAGGCAACCCCCCTGATGCATATCTAGAACGATTTAGTAAAGCTTAATCAGGCCAGAATTATGATGATACTTACGCTGCAGCGATCTCACCGGAAGAATGGCCGATAACAACCTTGGGCGTGATCCTGAAGCTGGCGAGCAGATCGACCAAAGCAATCTGTACAGCTGTTGCAAGCGGCTGGCTATACTGCGGCATGTTGATGTTGTCGCCACAACTAAGCTCATCTGATCGCATCCGTCAGCACGCATATACGGTGTGATTAATGTGATTTACTTGCCAAATAAGTTCCAAGAACACCCAAAGCTAGAGTAAATCTCGCTGATCTTCTCTAGAGTCTCCCGGTAGACAGCATGATGCTTCAGACCCGAGCCCATGTTGATGTACTGCGCGCCTTGACCTGTGAATACAAAAGCCAGGCCAAGGTCTTCTGAGCTTCGAATGGCCTTTGAAGGCGACAATGCTTGCTTTTTCGAACCGTCTACCACAGCAAAAGCTCTCCAAAGCATGTTACTTCGGCGTGAACCCAGAGTAGATGCCAAAGCGTTGAGCTTCTTATGGTCCCGCGACATCTTCTCTTTATAGCAGTTATCTATAGCTATGGAGATAATTGCTGGCTATAAGGTTAAGCTTTAGG